>CM019694.1:1734661-1984661 GCA_009760885.1 Achatina immaculata
ATACCTTAAGAAGTGGTGTCACATAAGCTTTCAGCATTTTTTTTGGCAGAGTAGCTTGTGTGCATCGAGAAAAACAGCGGGCTAAAAACAGAGCAGTTTCTGCCTTTATGCTTGGGTTTTTGTTATCAAGAGCTGCAACAGTGTCCTCCATGATTACTTCCAAGTTTACCTGCATTGTAAAGAAATTGGGATTACATAAATTATGGAAACAAACAATATTACTAGATGCCCCAGAAGATTTGGATTTAATGGAAGAAATCACAGCTTAAACGCTGTAAATGTTTAAGATCCAGTTGTCAGTGGCCTCCTGCCCTGCGAGCCAGTGTCATGTGGTAGTATTTGCAAGCACTTTCCAGCTGTTTTATTCCACCATATAACATGTTGTATCTGTTAGATCAGTGGTTCTCAAACGTTTCCAAGATGCTGACCCCTTGAGTGCCAGGCGCTGTATCTGTTAGATCAGTGGTTCTCAAACGTTTCCAAGATGCTGACCCCTTGAGTGCCAGGCGCTGTATCTGTTAGATCAGTGGTTCTCAAATGTTTCCAAGATGCTGTCCCCTTGAGTGCCAGGCACTGTATTTGTTAGATCAGTGGTTCTCAAATGTTTCCAAGATGCTGTCCCCTTTGAGTGCCAGGTCACATCACTAGCACCCCCTCAAAACTTTTTCCTCTCAGCTGATTCTGCTGCCCCCTCTCCTTCGCCCCTGGGGGAACACATCACAGTACCACCCAATTCAAGAATCACCGTATCAGGTCACAGATGAAGAAGAACAGTTCTGAGGTTATGTTATGCAGGATGAACTGCCCTGGTGTTGTCTATGGCTAGATAGTTGAAAAGGTGCTGGATCATACCTCCAGAAGAGAATCCGCATAAAAGATAATGATCATTAATGGTGTGGTTATGTCCTATAATGTGGATAACAATTACTGAATGATCCAATAGTGTCTGAACGTTTGCCATCTACGTAAGATATGTGGCAGCAACATTTACTGACATGATGCTAGGATAATTACTTTCAAACTAAAATATATTTTATAGTCCCTCAAGGAGAGCTCTCAAAAATGTTGCTATCCTTTCACATCAACAAAGTAAAGCACAACAACGAACACTGTACACATGGCTGTAAGTGCACTGAGAAATAAGTAAATTAAAAACTTGTCTCCTATATATGGGACACTATCCAGTTCACAACAGATGAACAAAAATCATGCATTTCACTCATATTTAGTTTTTTGGGTTTTTTTATGTTTCATTATTTTGTAGCATATAAAATTATTTTTTTAAATCCAGATTTCAGCACTAAGATTTTTACATTTTCTGCTACTTCGTTCAAGGTTAAAAAAAACTCTTACCACAAACTACACCTCTTGTGGAAATAGGTCAGATAACTCTTCTGAAACTGTATTTCCAACTTCTCATCATTTCTAACGCTTCACTGATGTGAATTAGTGGCTGGAGAACCTTTGTTGATGCCTTATGCTCTACTGGGAGTACAAAGGACTGATGATGATGATATTTCGCTAGTTATCTGCTGCAAACATAAGGCTTTAAATCTATTACCAACCTGTTTCTCAGTTCTTTGATACACACTCCTTCTGTAATCATTCAAAAGATTTCTCAAGCCAGTCTCTGACTCTTGAAATTTTAACTCTCTGGTTTTATGCATACAGTTCCATGCCAACGTCAGTAATACTCACTGAATCATAGCAGGCATCAATGGCCTC
Organism: Achatina immaculata; assembly: GCA_009760885.1. Taxonomy (NCBI): domain Eukaryota; kingdom Metazoa; phylum Mollusca; class Gastropoda; order Stylommatophora; family Achatinidae; genus Lissachatina; species Lissachatina immaculata. The sequence goes on from CM019694.1 coordinate 1,736,387, forward strand.
TCTCAGTGCTGTCACCACTGTGACTTTCTTCTCCTTGAACTTCTCCAGCAAGGTGGACACACACTAGAACAGAGAAAAGAAAGAAATGTAACATTATTATCCTTATTTTGCCCATGGATAAAAAAAACTAGGCTGCAAGAATACATGAAACTGCTCTCAAGGAGAGAAGAGGGGGAGGAGAGAAATGTTAGAAAAAAAAGAGAGGGGGGGGAGAGAGAGAGATGGAAATGAAGATAGGGATGAAAGAAAGCAGAGTCCAAGGAAGAAGAAAAGGAGATGAAAACAAGATTGGACACTGTATGACTAAATCCCAGAAATATTAATGTGCTATGAATATTTTATTATGCTAAAAAAAAAATTCATTTCTACTACCTCTTTTCACATAAAAAGTTCAGTAAAAACATACATACTGTTGCTGCATATGGGTGAAACTTCTTGCGTAGTCCCTTTGCGAACCCTGCTAAAACTTTTGCTGCGATAGCAACCAGCATCACATTCGTATCTTTGGCAATGACCTACAACAAAAGCAGTTCAACAGAAATCATATGTAATGTACAAAATACATTCAACAGAAATCATATGTAATGTACAAAATGCAAAGTATAACAATAAATATCCTTGTAATACATAACAATTAGACATAATTACAAAATAATGATGATATTACTTAATTTTACTTAACTAAATATAACTGCAAACTCTGAAATTTGTCTCTCATAATGTTTGTTTAACTCTGAAAATAAAGAGAAAAAACATGACAAAGTTAAAATAAAAAGATACATTAAACTTTATCAAGAAAGTTTTTTTTTTAAGCAATGTTAAATTTAAAAAAAAAAAGAAATCTGTTCGGCACCTTCAGAACAGCTCTCACTAACTGGCTAAAGTCTCCGTTTTCTATTCTGGGACTCTCAGAAAGTTTCTGCACAGCTTCCAGAACTTCTTTTCTTTCCTGCCATTTCTTTGCCTCCTAAAACATAAAATTGCATTTATATAATAATTTCACATCCACTAACAGCATTTATATAATAATTTCACATCCACTAACAGTATTTATATATTAATTTCACATCCACTAACAGCATTTATATAATAATTTCACATCCACTAACAGTATTTATATATTAATTTCACATCCACTAACAGCATTTATATAATTTCACATCCACTAACAGTATTTATATAATAATTTCACATCTACTAACAGTATTTATATAATAATTTCACATCTACTAACAGCATTTATATATTAATTTCACATCCACTAACAGTATTTATATATTAATTTCACATCCACTAACAGTATTTATATATTAATTTCACATCCACTAACAGCATTTATATAATAATTTCACATCCACTAACAGCATTTATATATTAATTTCACATCCATTAACAGTATTTATATATTAATTTCACATCCACTAACAGCATTTATATAATAATAATTTCACATCCACTAACAGCATTTATATATTAATTTCACATCCACTAACCGCATTTATATATTAATTTCACATCCACTAACAGCATTTATATATTAATTTCACATCCACTAACAGCATTTATATATTAATTTCACATCCACTAACAGCTTTTATATAATAATTTTACATTTACTAACAGTATTTCAATCAATCAAGTGCTGTGCCGCATGGCATAGGTGATCATTTCTCTCCACAACTCCCTGTCTTTAGACTTGGTTATGAGATCCGTCAGTGACTTTCTTCCTAGTCACACTAACAGCCCATACACTAACTTCTCTGTCTTCCTCTGTCTCAACTTTAAGTTTAAATTTTCTCTTATACAAAACTGATATTACTTTTTATGCTTGTGTTATTTTGTTGACACTGGTTGACTTGCTATTCTGTCCATTCACATATTAAGTGTTGCTCCAACAGGTTTTGGGAATAATGCTTCCCTGTTATGCGTGCACCTATACAACAGGTTTTGGGAATAATGCCTCCCTATTCTGTGTGCACCTATACAACAGGTTTTGGGAATAATGCCTCCCTATTCTGCGTGCACCTATACAAAAGGTTTTGGGAATAATGCCTCCTTATTCTGCGTGCACCTATACAACAGGTTTTAGGAATAATGCCTCCCTATTCTGCATGCACCTATACAACAGGTTTTGGGAATAATGCCTCCTTATTCTGCGTGCACCTATACAACAGGTTTTAGGAATGCTTCCCTATTCCCATGGACATCACCTGATGGGAAAACCAGGAATCAAATAGATTACATTTTAGTGCAGAGAAAGTGGAGGTCAAGCATAACATCAGCAAAAACTTTACCAGGTGCTTATTGTGACACGGACCATGAGTTATTAATAGCAGACATGAAGATAAAGATAAAAAAGATAGTTATGGGATCAAGACCACTCCGCTTTGACCTTACAAATATACCAGAACAATACGGTATAGAAGTGAAGAACCGTTTCGAAATCCTGATGGCTGTACAGGAAGAGATGACACCAGATGAATTGGCTACGCAGGCCAAAGATATCTTAGTAACAACAGCTAAAGACATGGTTCCAGTAAAGAAAACACAAAAGAATAGATGGATCACAGCAGGTACACTAGAACTGATAAAACAATGTAGAGAAATGAAGACACAATGGAGAGTGTCAAACAACAACAAAGAGAAATATAAAACTTTAACAAAAGAAGTACGAAGAAACATAAGAAAAGACAAAAAACAATACATACAAGATTGTTGTGAAAGAATAGAAGAACATCAGAGGTGTGGAAGAGATAGTGAAATGTTTAAAGAAATGAAGACATTGACGAGAAATGTCACACCTAAGCTAAATGTAATTTGTGATGAGATGGGGAATACCCTGACAGAGACAGAGGAAATTCTAGAAAGATGGAAGGAATATTGCAAAAGAATGTATGAAACAACCGACTGTGGAAGCAGAAATCAACAGTGTGAATTATTATTGGAGGAGAAAGAACCCGAGCCGACAATGGAAGAAGTTTTATGGCAATAAAGAATCTGAAAAATGGTAAATCACCAGGATGTGATGAGATAACCGCTGAATTTATTAAAGCAGGAGGAAAGGAGTGTGCAACAATCTATCATGCACTATGTAAAAAGATATGGCATTCAGGTATTTGGCCAAAAGAATGGAAAAGAACTGTATTCATACCACTGCCAAAAAAAGGGTAACCTGAAATTATGCAAAAACTACAGAACTGTTGCCCTGATTAGTCATGCCAGTAAAATTCTGTTAAAAATCATAATGGGTAGACTTCGAAAGAAAATAGAAGAAGAAGTCAATATGGTCCAAGCTGGCTTCAGGCAAGGAAGAGGATCAAGAGATCATATATTCAATCTAAGATTAATAATAGAGAAATGCAGGGAGTTTAATGTGAATCTATATTTATCCTTTATAGACTACTCAAAGGCATTTGATTGTGTACAACACCAGAAACTTTGGGAAATAATGGAAAAAATGGGATTTCCAACACATTTGATACAATTAACATCACTGCTGTATCTAGACCAACAAGCAGCAGTAAGAATAAATGGTGAAACAACAACTTGGTTTGACATAAAACAAGGGGTCCGTCAGGGGTGCATATTGTCACCCTACTTATTTAACTTATATACTGAAAATATAATGAGGAATGTTAGAGAAGATGTAGACAAAGAATATTACGATGCCATAACAGTTGGAGGTTATGAAATACCAGAGATTAGATATGCTGATGACACAGTATTGCTGTCCACAACACAAGAAGGAATGGAAAAACTAATTATGTCAGTCCGCAAGAACAGCGAAGAGCAGAACCTCTATCTTAATGCAAAGAAAACTAAAGTGATGACAACTGACAAAACAAACAAGGCAACTGAAATATGTATCAATGAGGAAAAACTGGAAGAAGTGGAGAGTTTTGAATATCTTGGATCACTACTAACTAATAATGGAGATAGAATGAGGGAAATTAAAAGGAGGACATCTATTGCTCTTCAGAAAGTAAAACAAATAAAGAATCTGTGGAGAGGAGCAGACAGAACCACAAAAATAAGATTTTTAAGGGCATGCATCTTTCCCATCGCAACATATGCCTGTGAGACCTGGACACTTAACAAAACAGCTGAGAAACACATAAATGCCTTTGAATGTAAATGCTACAGAAGAGTTCTCCAAATATCGTGGACACAAAAAAGAACAAATATATCTATACTACAAGAGCTTAATATTGAAGAAGGCTGGCTAGTAAAGAGGATTAAAGAGAGAAAACTTAAATATTTTGGACACATTAAACGTCATGATAGTTTAGAGAAGACCATATTGGAAGGATACATAATGGGAAAAAGAAAAAGAGGAAGACTGAAACGAAGATGGCTGCAAGACATCGTTGTCGATCTGGAAATGGATGCAGCAGCAGCAGGCCATCTTGCTCACAACCGAGAGGCCTACAGGAGTGCTGTTTGGGAGGCAAAGTTCCGCAAGGGACATGCAAAGGAATGAAATCCCTATTCTGCGTGCACCTATACAACAGGTTTTGGGAATAATGCTTCCCTCTTCTGCGTGCACCTATACAACAGGTTTTGGGAATAATGTCTCCCTGTTCTGCGTGCACCTATACAACAGGTTTTGGGAATAGTGTGCACCTATACAACAGGTTTTGGGAATAATGCCTCCCTATTCTGCGTGCACCTATCTGTGTGCACCTATACAACAGGTTTTGGGAATAATGCCTCCCTATCCTGCGTGCACCTATACAACAGGTTTTGGGAATAATGCCTCCTTATTCTGCGTGCACCTATACAACAGGTTTTAGGAATGCTTCCCTATTCTACGTGCACCTATACAACAGGTTTTGAGAATAATGCTTCCCTATTCTGAATGCACCTATACATCACTATTCAAACTGCTTGTCCTTCTCTCTTTCCTGTTTTGCCACAGACTTTGCCTGCACCATTATACATTTACTGAATTCTTTTCTCTCGTGTTGGATACAAAAAAAAAACCAAAAAACTTTTAGATGCTTCTTCTTCTTGCATTTAGTCTATAATCTGCATGTCTGTCTCTTGGATAAGCTGGATTGTTTTGTGTAGTTCTTCCATATAACCACAGGATATGGTTTCTTAGGTCATATCAGTGAGTCAGTAGGTACCTGAACACTTACAGGGCAGAGCTGCCAACCTTTGATTCTGAATACAAATAGCTTTGTAGCTGATTGTGTCCTATTATGAGGCAGAAAATGATTACCTGTTAACTGCTCTTTACCTTGCAATAGTCATTCCATGGTGGTATCTTTAAAGGGCTGTGCCATACAAATATTTGAGAGTGAAATTTTCTTTGTTTAGTAGTGACTACAAGTCACTACTAAAGCTTTTCTCCCATTAAGAATGAGTCTTCTTCTTCTTCATTCCCTTCCACCATCAAGATCACCCTGTGATCCTACTGAATTTACTCCTGTGGTTCTCACGATAGTCTCATTTAGGATGGAGGCTCCGAGCATCGTGGGGCTTGGGCCTATATTCTCTGTGGGTCACAGAAGCGGTATTGCGTGACACTGTGGTTTTTGTTGCATCGGTTTAGTCCAGAGTTGGGCTTCCTCACAGGAAAACCTCGACATGGTTTGGACATGAATATATCCCCGCCAGGTGAGAGGTGGTTGCCCATACAGCCTAGAGTTGGACTTCCTCACCAGAAAACCTTGACGTGTTTTGGATATCAGTATATTCCCGCCAGGTGAGAGGTGGTTGCCCATCCAGTCCAGAGCTGGACTATCTCACTGGAAAACCTCAACGTGATTTGGATATGAATATATCCCCATCAGGTGAGAGGTGGTTACCTATCTAGACTGCACTGGTCCAGTGTCTCCGACTTCAGCATTTTGTGGTCGTGGCCGCTACCCTTCCTGTACAGAGCTTTTGTCGAGGAGGATGAATCCTCACCACTAGTAAGTTTCACCCCTGGGTTAAGCCAGTTTAGGCATATTATCCCAGTATGGGTGTATTTAGGACGTGACTGGCCTCTAGAGCAGAAGTGCTGTGGTATGAGTTAGCCTTCACCGTGAGACTACTGGCCATACTGATTAAACTTCACTTAATCCTTTCCATCACCTTTTTCACAGCGGTGCCATGCAGCAACCCTAATCGCATTTTTCTTCATTGGCCGGGAGGAATTTCACCCCATGCACAGCAGCCGAAGAATCTCACCAGGAACATCTTAGTTTAACTCCTGGGTTACGCCAGTTTAGGCATTTTGCCCCAGTGTGTGTGTGTGTATATAGGACGTGACCGGCATCAAAAGCAGAGGTGCCATGATATGAGTAGCCCTCACAACGAAATTACTGGCCATATTGATAAAACTTCACTTAATCCTTTCCATCACCTTTTCCACGGCGGCTCCGCGGGGCAACCCTAATTGCATTTTTCTTCATTGGCTGGGAGGAGTTTCACCCCATGTATAGTAGCTGAGGAATCTCGCCAGAGCGGAAGAATAAGTCAAAGCAGCATCTGTTACTTCACTGGTAAATTCAGGATTTTACCAAAGATGTGTCTGCTACTCTTCTGGTAAATTCAGGATTTTACCAAAGTTGTGTGTGATACTATTCTGGTAAATTTGAGATTTTACCAAAGTTGTGTCTGCTACTCTTCTGGTAAATGTGGAATTTTATCAAAGTTGTGTCTGCTACTCTTCTGGTAAATGTGGGATTTTACCAAAGTTGTGTCTGCTACTCTTCTGGTAAATGTGGGATTTTATCAAAGTTGTGTCTGCTACTCTTCTGGTAAATGTGGGATTTTACCAAAGTTGTGTCTGCTACTCTTCTGGTAAATGTGGGATTTTATCAAAGTTGTGTCTGCTACTCTTCTGGTAAATGTGGGATTTTAGTTCTGTTAAGTCACACTAAAGCTGTTGATGAAATAAACCAATTTGCATACCTTGGCAGCTACATAGACCAGTATGGTGACACCAGGAAGGAAGTTAGAATTAGAATTGCAAAAGCAGCATTGTCCTTCAAAAATCTTAGAACAGATGGAATTCATAGTTATATGCACAAAAACCAACTTAAGATTATTCAATTCAAATGTGATATCCACCCTCATTTATGCATGCGAAAGCTGGAAATCAACTAAAGAAATAGACAAGAAATTAGACTCTTTTGAAAACAAATGCCTCAGGAAACTACTTGGTATAAAGTGGAATGAATTTAAGAACGACACAAAGATAAGACAGATGAGCAAACAACAACCTGTCTCATGGGTGATCAGAAAAAGAAGATGGACATATGTAGGCTATGTGATGAGAAGAAACAATCAGAGAATACCAAAAAAAGCTATCAAGTGAAGCACAATAAGCCAAAGAAAAAGAGGTCAGCCACGTGAAACTCTAAAGAGGACATTGTTAAGAGAAGCCAGTTTAGTGGGCATAACATCCCTTGATGAAGTTGAAAAACTCGCCGAAAACAGGAAAACTTGGCAAACAACTATGCGAGCCCTATGTGACGTTTAACGGCATGGGAAGGATGTAAGATGTAAGTCACACTGACAAATCCCTGAACCATTAGAACTCAAGAATATCATACTGCTTATCACGGAGGTCATCTGTATACAAATATCAAGTGTGTTCTGACATAAAACAACTGAGGTCTTTCTTCAGTCATCTTTCAATGAACAGTCATGAAACAATCATCATCATCATCATCATCATCATGGATGCTGAAGACATCCATGGCAGATATTTTCATCAGTCAAAATGACTGGGAAGAATTAGTACAAGATCTTTTCACACGAGATCAACTTTTCTTATGCTGATCTCGTGTGAAAAGATCTGCTTCATTTCATGAAGTGGCAAACTGAAGACAGATGACATAAGTGCAAAGAGACTGGGCCTCTCAACAGAAACATGGCTTGTTGCTACTTTAGCTGACTATGTCAGTCAAAAATACTAGGATCAGCCATGAGAGAAGCAGCTTAGCAACTTCCAGAAATAGTAAACATCAACCCACTTCAAAAAAGCTATTCTGATACGATTGTTATTATCTCTCTTAAACTTTGTGACTGGTCCGAAAAATAAACTGCTGTAAATAAAATCTCTTATCAAGATGACAAAAGCCTCTAAAAATGGGCACCAGAGAAATCCGGGAAGGTAAATGCGGCCAGGCATGATACTGACTACAGTACACTTTCATGTGCCAGTGGTCTCAGAAATACGGGCCTAACACCATATCCCCAATATGCCTTGATGGCATGGAAAAAGGGATTTTACTTTTATCTGTATAGATAAACTAGAAACAGTTTTTCATGGAAGAAAACTCACAATCTGCTCGTAGAAATTCTTTGGTAACTGAGCTAGAACATCCACTGGAGTCATCAAATCATAAGGATCAATGGCCTCTTCCTCATCTGAGAACAAACCAAAATGCTCCTATTCAACAAGAGAAAATTTATTCACGGAATTCTGTCACATAATGCTTCATCTTCATTTTTAGACACTGTTTAAATCTAACCTTAAACATGACCAACAAAATGAACAATTGTCTTCTCCCAGAATAAGTCTCATCTGATCACAAGAACCAATGGCTTCTTTCTCATCTGAGAATATAAGTCTTATCTGATCAAATCACTGCAGCTAGAATTTAAAATGTGAATAATGAAATATTTAGTAAAAATGAGAGCTGATATTCTTCTAATTTCTTAAAGTATAAAGTGTCATTTAGCAATTCCTGTTTTAACAGGATTCCAGACACTACACTGCTTCAAAAAAAAAACAAAACATGTCATTGTTGATGGTATTTAAAGCATATTCCATGGACAAAAATAAATCAAGATCTAGAGGAATAACTGAAAGTGAGGAAAAACAAAATAATGAAAACAAAACAGGAACAGTCTGATCATACCAAGAGGAATAAAACACTTAAAACCAAATGCAATGGAAAATAATGGGGGAAAAAAAACAAACAAGAAAATAGTCATAATACTGATGACTGAACATTGAGAAATGGACAGGGACCAGCTGTGAAAGCAACAGGCAAAACAAGCTGGACATGTGTTTCAGTTATTTTCCCTGGGGAGACAATACATGATGATGATGACAATATTTCACTGATTCCTTTCCTATTTAGAAGGCTTGTTCTACATCATATACACATCTGTTCCATCAACCTCATCTCTACACTACATACACACCTGCTCCATCAACCTCATCTCTACACTACGTACACACCTGCTCCATCAACCTCATCTCTACACTAAGTACACACCTGCTCCATCAACCTCATCTCTGCATTATATACACACCTGCTCCATCAACCTCATCTCTACATTACGTACACACCTGCTCCATCAACCTCATCTCTACATTACGTACACACCTGCTCCATCAACCTCATCTCTGCATTACATACACACCTGCTCCATCAACCTCATCTCTACATTACGTACACACCTGCTCCATCAACCTCATCTCTACATTACGTACACACCTGCTCCATCAACCTCATCTCTACATTACGTACACACCTGCTCCATCAGCCTCATCTCTACACTACATACACACCTGCTCCATCAACCTCATCTCTACACTACGTACACACCTGCTCCATCAACCTCATCTCTACATTACGTACACACCTGCTCCATCAACCTCATCTCTACACTAAGTACACACCTGCTCCATCAACCTCATCTCTACACTAAGTACACACCTGCTCCATCAGCCTCATCTCTACACTACATACACACCTGCTCCATCAACTTCATCTCTGTCACCGCTTGCTGCTGCTGAGGCCTGCTCTTCCATTTTGGCCTTGAGATCTTGCTGAGATCGCAAAAACCGGGTCTGGTGAGCCTTTCCATTGGGAAGCTTCTCAAACTCTGCTTCTAGCTCTTGGACCTGTTCCATTCACATTTCAAATGACAATATAAGTTAGAAAATAGAACATTACATTCATGATAGAACATTACATTCATGAAGTTAACTTCTGCTTTTCATACCTACCAAACAAAATTTATGATACACATTCAATTGGTAATAAAAAAAAATCACTTGGAAATGATGTTATATGCTTCTAGTATCTGAGGCAGATTATCAACTACCAACTATGGAGAAAAGCCAGACGACTGTAGTTATTTATTCTTAATTTTCTGAAAAGCCATTTAAACTGCTTATGGTAGTTACTAGTTAACTATTATTTTTCTCCCATTCAAGGTACAGGACAGCTCATTTTGATATATTAAGTCTCCAATAACATTTTTTTGGCCATGCTCTACTATCCTATAAAATAATTTTGTTTTCTCTAGAATATACAACAGTGTGCATAAAATTGTGTGAGATTCTAATTCTAAACAGTTTAAGATAAGCAGATGACATGGTACTGATAGCCCAAAGTGAAGAAAAGCTGCAAGCCTTGTTAGATAAAATCAGAAACAGAAGGTGCTTGTGGAAATCAATGACGATCAATTCCTGATTAGTTTGGACCAGAGAGAGAAAGTGCATCAAATGAAGTTTAAATATTTTTATATCATTCACCACTTCTTTATGCAACTCAAGTTTCTCAATCAACGATTTACAATGCTTATACAAATTCCCTCACCATCTACATTCCAGATCAAACAACGATTACTGACAGCTCAAGAAAATACAAATAAGTAACGGAAAAGGTCAATTTTAAGGAAAAAATCTGAAGAAAGGCAAAATGGTCACCCTGTGTAGGATAAATGATTCACTAGTGCCAATATAAAGAACCAAGGCTACTCATTACACCTGACTGTCCAAACCTTTGCTTCAAAGAGTGCAGACAATATCTGAACTACCGAACAGAGACCTAATATCAGCCTAAGAGCTGAAATACATCTTTACCTGAATGGGCTTGAAGTTTGTCATCTGGGGCTTAAGTGCAGCCCCAATCCACCTGTACAGCTCAATAACAAGAGCTTTTGTTTCATCTCTGACAATCTTGTCACGATCTTCAAGCAACTTGGGCAGCAACTTTAACAAAGGTTTTACCTGAATTATTTTAGTTCCAAAGTCCCTGAAAGCAATAAAACACATCAAGGAACATTGAAAACTTTATTTCTATGGCAGTAGTTTAAAATCAAGGTTTTTGTTGGCTCCTCTAAATTTTACTCCTGATCATCGTTAAATCTCCAGTATAATTAAATACATATAGTAAATCTCCAGTATAATTAAATACACATAGTAAATCTCCAGTATAATTAAATACATATAGTAAATCTCCAGCATAATTAAATACATATAGTAAATCTCCAGTATTATTAAATACATATAGAAAAACACAAAACTTCTGGCTTTTAAAGATGTGAACCTCGGTGCTTTGTAGATTCTGAGTCATGGTGTAGATTCTGAGTCATGATGTAGATTCTGAGTCATGGTGTAGATCTTGAAATGCAACTACTGCATTATAAAAGGGATGTATTATGCTGGCTTTTTTTTTTAATTCTCACAAAAGCATAGTCTTTACTGTTGAAGGGCATACATCATGGCACTTTACTGCTACATGATCAATATAACCTAAACTGCTGACATCACATTTTACTGATGATAATTTTTAGGTCATATTACATTCTGTTTATGATGGATGGACACAAAAACAAATTTCAGTAAACTACTGATACATGACCTGCATGACAGCACTTTCAGCTGATTTTTATCAGAAACGAACAATTAATACTCAGTATTCATTATCAAATCCATAACAGGCAGCAATTACAGACCTTAAGGCATAGGTGGTGGCCTGTACACAACCAACCACAATCTTCGGTTGCTTGTTTTCCATTCCTGCCATCAGACACTCCTGTAATGTTATAAATCAAAATATTGCTGTTCCTATAAGTTGTAATCACAAAGTAATGGTAATTTAAACTAATACCTAAAAATTATGAATGACCAACAAAAACTTGGAACTTCAAGCATACAGTTCAAGATTTACCAGTTAGCCAAAATTAAGCGCTTTATTAACCAAGACGCAAAACATATTACATATCACAAATACAAAGTGACCACTCAGTGCTAATACGAGGGTCATACCAAAACTCGTGAGCAAAAAAATTTTTTTTAAAATGAGAATTTATAGACAGAGAAAATATAAGTGTATCACCTTAACTGCATCCTTTGCACTTCATGGAGAGGTCACGTGACATCACCATCATGTGTCATGTGACCACATGGAGCAGAAATAAAATGGCAGGTGCTGAAGTTTCGTTTCATCAACGTGCTGTTACTGAGTTCCTTGTTAAAGAGGAAATCCCCGCTGCTGAAATTCACCAAAGACTTCAACGTGCTTATGGAGATGTGTGTATGGGTGCTAGCAGTGTTAGGAGGTGGGTGAAACATTTCAAAGATGGAAACACAAGCATCCAAGATATGCCTCACAGCAGTCACCCTCGAACTACCTCCACTGAACGCAACATGGAAAGGGTTGACGACATCATTAAAGAAGACAGACGTGTCACAGTATCTGAAATCGCTGTAAATCTTGGAATAGGACACAATGTAGTGCAGGAAATGATTGAAACCCCAGGCTATAGAAAAGTCTGTGCCCACTGGGTCTCATAGGAGAGAACGTCCAGAAGGCAGTGCGTCTGTGCCTTCGGTCAGCTGGAACGGAATTATACCGGGAGTGTATTTTCAAACTTGCAGAGCGATGGGAAAAATGTGTGCAGAGAAATGGAGATTATGTTGAAAAGTGAAGAAAAGCATGCAGATTAAGGTGATACATTTATACTTTCTCCATCTATAAATTCTGATTTTTAAAACATTTTTGCTCACGACTTTTGGTATGATTCTCGTAAATATAAAATTTTTTAAAAAAAAAAAAAGAAAAACTTAGCTCACTTCAAAACAGAGCAGTATATCAAATTACTGACAAGCATCCAGCACATACTACAGATGACCACACACATTTAAAAAATACTTATATTCAGCAAAGGTAAGTTTGTTTATAGAATTCTGTTGCTTAATGTTCCATCTTCATTTTCAGGCACTGTTTAAATCTAATCTTAGACATAACCAACATATAAGCAGTCTTCTCCCAAAACCTAGATCTGCCTTGCACAAGAAAAGCCTTGCTTACTCATCACTGTGAATTCCACTCCATGCTATTTTAAACTCTTACACAGTATTCCTTCTCATTACCTCAAAATTTTCTATATTTTCTTGAATTCCGTTACATGCCCTCTTAATACACTTACTTCCTTCACAATCTCACAGAGTCTGGCACTTTTAACAAAATGTTTACAGAATGGTCGCAACAATTCTATTAATGTGTATCAATTTGCTTAGAGATATGACTGTAATATGCCAGCAAGTATACTGCATGTACTTTGCTGCTCCATACTATTGAATGCTTCATAACTAGTTACTCCATACTGTTGAATGCTTTGCACTTAGTTGCTCCGTACTGTTGAATGTGTTGCACTTAGTTGCTCCATACTGTTGAATGCTTCATAACTAGTTACTCCATACTGTTGAATGCTTTGCACTTAGTTGCTCCATACTGTTGAATGCTTTGCACTTAGTTACTCCATACTGTTGAATGCTTTGCACTTAGTTGCTCCATACTGTTGAATGTGTTGCACTTAGTTGCTCCATACTGTTGAATGCTTCATAACTAGCTACTCCATACTGTTGAATGTGTTGCACTTAGTTGCTCCATACTGTTGAATGTGTTGCACTTAGTTACTCCATACTGTTGAATGTGTTGCACTTAGTTGCTCCATACTGTTGAATGTGTTGCACTTAGTTACTCCATACTGTTGAATGTGTTGCACTTAGTTGCTCCATACTGTTGAATGTGTTGCACTTAGTTGCTCCATACTGTTGAATGCTTCATAACTAGCTACTCCATACTGTTGAATGCGTTGCACTTAGTTGCTCCATACTGTTGAATGCGTTGCACTTAGTTGCTCCATACTGTTGAATGCTTTGCACTTAGCTGCTCCATTTTGTTGAACATTTTGTACTTAGCTGCTCCATTTTGCTGAATGTTTTGCACTTAGTTGCTCCATATTGTTGAACGTTTAGTAAGGAGGCTAAACATAAAAATGTTGTCATTTCAGATTTTATTCCTGCTCATCATAATACACTTGTACTAAACTGAATGTCTGCAACAGAGAGAAAGCTGAAAGATCAAGAACAGAGTGCCAGATGGACCTGCACATTCATTTATTCATCCTCGGAAAATAAAGTTTTTCATTCATTCATTTATTCTTCCCCCAAGAAAATCACTGGAAGAATTAATGAACTCTGCACCTTTGCCTTTGTTTTTAATCATAAAACCTTATACTTATTTATTTCATTCTGTAAACAAACTCAACTTTATCCTTATTTATTTTATTCTGTAAACAAACTCTTCCTTTAAAACAAAGCTACAATATTACTTTCATATTACCTGGAGCTTTATTTTGACCCATCAGTTCTGCATTATATTTGTTTTCTGCATGCTGGGAATTCTGGGTTAAAAAAAACAATAACGAAATCTCACCTGCACGACATCTGCTTTCTCAGCTTCAATGTATAACATAATGATATCTGTTCCCTTTTCTTTGGTTTTCTGTTTGCTGGCATTGAGACATTTGGTCACGATACCATTTACAACATCGCTGCAGGTTCTGTAATTAAATGTGATGATTTAACATACATTAGCAGGAGAACACATCCATCTTTAATGTGATTTGTTTTTGGAAACATGTCTGCCTTACCATTCCATGTCTTTTCACTTAACCAGATCACAGTCTGCTAGCTACTAGGGGGCACCGGTGGGAGAGTCTTGGCCAGCTATGGTCTGTGGCCCTGGTGCAAGCACAGGGCTTTAAGTCACTAACCGTTATCTCATTTAGCTAGAGTATTGCATCTTTGGCTACAGTAAACAATGCTTAAATCTTAAATCTCAGATCATTAAGTTATACACACCAAGTTTTATAAGAAATCATGACAGGACTTAATAATGGCAAGTGTTTAGTTACAAAAAAAATGAATCTGGCTCCAAGGATTAAACACTAACAAAGTAACATATCTTATTACACAAATGTCAAATTCAAATTTGCATAAGATTTACAGTTAAAAGATTAACTTTCAATAAATTTTCCAGCTAATCTTTCACAGATTTAACAGTCAATGATCTGTCATAAGTTTACCAATTAATGAATATCTTTCACAGGTAACAGTCAATGATTATATATATAATCAAATAGTCAAAATATAATCAAACAGTCAATGATTATATATATATATGAACATGTGTATGTATGTATGTATGTATGTATGTATATATGTATGTTAGAGCATCACACTGGAACACCTGGAGCAATTTCAACCAAACTTAGAACACATATGACTTACAATCTGGACAATGCACCGTGTCTGTGTGGGGGTTAGAGAATCCCTAGGACCCGGGGCGGCGGGGTGGGCCTGGGTGGTGGGGGCTTCGATCGATGCAAACAATACTTCACTGAATGACAGGAAGCAACCGTTATATTTATGCCTGCTTTGGATTGTTGGTCATGGCGGATAATGGTCAGCCCACACAAAATGATGACGTTATATCTGCTGAGATGCTGAACCTCTGGCACTGATAACAAGAAACATTATACACAGAGCAGATTTCTGATTCACGAAAGACACCCTACTGTTGTTCACCTCAGCGTCCATTTAAAAAATGGTCAGAGCGTTTATTTCATAACAGAGAGCACCCATACAGTGGTTAATAAGCCACACAACCACATAGGTTTAGGGGGGAGGGGGGGGCCTAGCAGTGGGGGTGGGATGAGAGTGACATTTATAAATCATCAAAAACGACCAATATTAGTGTCAAATCCATAGTTTTTGGGTCGTTGAGATGAATATTGACACACCTAATGCCGTTTTGTGGGTGAGGGTGGGAAATCTTATTCTTTGTTCACTTCTACCACCAAGATTGCCCCGTGATCCTACTGAATTTAGTCCTGTGATCCTTGATAGGTCCTGCGGTCCCCCTGTGGTCCCCGAAAGGACCACATAAGATCCACAAGAGGTTCAGAGTATCACAGGGATTGAGCCTGTATTCTTGGTGGGTCTCTGAAGCAGTATCGCGTGATATCGTGGTTTTCATTGCACCAGTTTAATCTAGAGTTAGACTTTCTCACCGGAAAACCTCAACGTGTTTGGATATCAGTGTATCCCCGCTGGGTGAGAGGTAGTTGCCCATACAGCCTAGGGTTGGACTTTCTCACCAGAAAACCTCAAAATGTTTTGGGATACATGTGTATCCCCGCCGGGTGAGAGGTGGTTGCCCAGCCAGTCCAGCGTTGGACTTTCTCACCAGAAAACCTCAGCGTGATTAAGGTACGCATACATCCCCGCCAGGTGAGACTGCACTGGTCCAGTGTCTCCAACTTCAGCATTTTGTGATCGTGGCCGCTACCCTTCCTAGTTGTGACCAGAACAGAGCTTTTGTCCAGGAGGACGAATCCTCGCCACTAGTAAGTTTCATCCCTGGGTTGAGCCAGTTTAGGCATATTATCCCAGTATAAGCATGTTTAGGATGTGACCAACCTCTAGAGCAGTCTGCTCTAACGAACAAGAAGAAAGCCTGGCACCCACAACCAACGCACATTACATACTACAGATCCAATACTCTTTGCGAGAGATGGGCCAATTTCGAGACCATCGGTTGACAAAACCATAGTACACCACAGACGCGTTAGCACGAACCTGGCTGGCTAGCCAATTATAGGCTTCACTCGATGGACAAACCACTCGCTTCTGCACTGAAACACCTTAACTCTCGCCTTCCGGGAAGAGAGCAAAAACCTTTTTCCCCATGCATGGAACTCAAGAGTGCTTTTTTGCCAAAAGAATGGTTGGCATGCGCAACAGCAGCCCGCGCTGTGCAGCTTGGTGCGGCTCTGCACGGCTGATAGGGTGGGAAATAAAATGTCCAAATTGACAGAGATCAGTGTCGAATCCATAGTGTTCAGGGTTGCAAGCTGATTGGTGACAATTAAGCCCAAGTTTAGTCAAACAGAACAAATAGAATTCTGTAGAACACTCTAGACTCCATAGAACAGTCTAGAAGGTTGTGGAAATGAATAGAACTTTCATGATTGGAATAAATAAATACCCGGACATCGGGTACTCAGCTAGTGAAAATATAAATGACAAGTGACAAATGATTTTCAACGGCACAACAGACAGAATAAGTTTACTAAATGTTAGAATATTTTAGAATCATCATCTTTCCACTCCAAATAAGACCATAAGTACTCTACAGCACCAGCTTTGTTGGGGCAATTTACCTCCAAATGAATGTGCCAATTACCCATTCCCAAAACTGGATGAAAAGAGCATCAAGTGCAGAATCAATTGTCATCAGTTCAAGAAACCATATCACCATCACTTTTGCCACTCCTATGTGCAATCATATAACACTATATGGATGCCATCTAAAACTGTCAACATCATTAAGGACCTCTACAATGGATATGTCTGTAAAGTCAACACAGAAGAAGGAATGAGCAAACGGTTCCAGAATGAAACAGGCATGAAAAAAGGATGTATACTATATGTTTTTTGGAATTGCCATAGACTTCATAATGAAAAAATGTTGCACAGGTAAAATGAGCACTGATTGGATACATGGGACGCAACTAGAAGATCTTGATTTTGCAGATGACATAACTCTTATCAGTGACAACGTGAATTTAATTTTTTTTTTTTTTAAACAAATGGCCTGTTTTCACTGGCTAGCAAAATATGACTTGAAATTAACAAGGAAGAAACAAAAATAATGAAACTTCCCACTCACCAAGAAGGAAAAATATACATAGAAGGAACAGCGTTGAAGAAGTATACCAAATACTCGACAACTACATAGACAAAGATGGTGACACCAGAAAGGATGTTAGAATTAGAACTGCAAAAGCAGTATTGATCATCAAGAATCTTGAGAACATATGGCATGCTAAAGTTTTAAGCACAAAAACCAAGATAAGATTATTCAATTCAAATCTAATATTCACTCTCATTTATGCATGTGAAAGCTGGAAAACAACTAAAGAAATAGACAACAAATTAAACTTTTGAAAATAAATGTCTAATACTTGATATAAAGTGGAATGAATTCAAGAACAACGCAGAGATAAGGAAGATGAACAAACAACAACCTGTCTCATGCGTGATCAGAAAAGGAGATGGACTTTGTTGGTCATGTGATGAGAAGAAACAGTCAGAGAACCCCAAAACAAGCTATCAAGTGGAACACAACAGGCCAAAGAAAAAGAGGTCAACCACATGAAACTCTAAAGAGGACACTGTTAAGAGAAGCTAAATTAGTAGGCATTAAATCCCTTAATGAGGTTGAAAAGCTCGCCGAAGACAGGAAAACTTGGTGAACTACCATGCGAGTCCTTTGTGACATTTAATGGCATGGGGAGGATGTACAATGTAAGAAGATGTGCGATCATGTTTGCATAACTACAGTACATCTGTTTAGTTCCCTATTATTTTACTATTGTCCAAGCTATTTAAGTTCATAACAAACCAGTGATCACGCTAGGATTTTTTAAACTAGCACAACTGTACTTGTCTTTCACCTTACATGAAGTACCTTCTGAAATCGTGGTTTCCTCAATACAACATTTGGCACTGTATACTTTTTTTTTTAATGTACTGTACTTGTACGAACTCCCTCTAACTGCAAGCTATTGTTCCTTGCAGTCGATGCTATACAGATGTTGAGGCACAGCATCATATAGGCGTGGGAGCGGGTTATGGCGACTACTTTTTCAGTCCCGGAGTACAGCTAAAAAGCAGGGGATATGCAATGGTTCTTTAGCAGACTCCGCCACCATGGGGACTATGGCGATCATCGCCTTAATGTACTGTATAACTAAGCACACTTTACAAACATCAGTACACTTACCATCATCTATTAGTCTGATTATCCTACATGCACACTGACCATCATCTACTAGTCTGATTATCCTACATGCACACTGACCATCATCTACTAGTCTGATTATCCTACATGCACACTGACCATCATCTACTAGTCTGATTATCCTACATGCACACTGACCATCATCTACTAGTCTGATTATCCTACATGCACACTGACCATCATCTACTAGTCTGATTATCCTACATGCACACTGACCATCATCTACTAGTCTGATTATCCTACATGCACACTGACCATCATCTACTAGCCTGATTATTCTCAAACCAGTTTCACCGATTTTTTTTCTAGGTTTTTCATTAATATAAACTGGTTATCCCCCGTGTGGTACCCGGGATCTGCAAAGAATAGGACCACTGTACCCTACCATGCATGATCGTAAAAGGCGACTAAGGAGGGTTCAGCATAGGGCCAGCAACCCTATCTGGTAAAAAACTATCAGACTGCTACAGAAACAGAAGCAAGGGAAAAAGCAAATGCAGGTGGAAGGAGAAATGCGTATCAGGAAACTGAGCCCATGAAGGTTGTGGATGAAAGCCAGCCACTGGAAGTCCCCAGCCCGACTGCAGACCTCCTGGAACCTAAACACAAGATGCAAATAGGCAGCTGGAATGTAAGAACACTAAACCAGACTGGAAAACTAGCACAAACCATCAAGGAAATGCACAGATACAAACTAGACATACTAGGAATACAAGAAGCAAGATGGACAGGACAAGGCAGAAGGAAATTAACAACACAGCACACAGAAGATACAATAATATGGTCAGGTAAAGATCTTCATGAAGGAGGAGTAGCATTGATTATAACAAAAGAAGCATCAAGAGCATTGCTGAAATGGACCCCAATAAATGAGAGATTATTATATGCACGGTTCAACTCAAGATTCACGAAGCTGTCTATTATAGTTTGTTATGCACCAACAGAAGCAGCTGAAGAGGAATTAAAAGAAGATTTTTACAACAGCCTCCAAGCCACAGTAGAAACAATACCCAAGCATGATATGCTACTCATCTTGGGCGACTTCAATGCAAAAGTAGGTGAAGGAAATGAAGATAGAAGAAGAATCATGGGAAGAGAAGGAATCGGAGAAATAAATGAAAATGGAGAAAGACTGTGCAGTTTCTGTGAAGAAAACATGATGACCATCGGAGGGACAATTTTCCAACACAAAAACATCCATAAGGTGACTTGGAGGTCACCAGATAAAACCACAGAAAACCAAATCGATCACATACTAATAAACAACAAGTGGAAACGGTCACTACAAGATGTGCGAGCAAGGAAAGGAGCAGATATAGGAAGTGATCACAACCTTCTGGTAGCAAAAATAAAACTAAAATTAAGGAAAGCCAGAATCGGAGAACACAGAAGATACATTTTGATACAAGAAAACTGATAGACCAGCAAACAAGAAATGAATTCTCAATAATACTTAAGAACCGCTTCAGTGTCCTACAAGACGAAGCAGAAATGTCCATATTAGAGTTCAATAAAACACTACAGGAAACAGCAAAAGAGGTGCTGGGATATCGGAAAAGGAGAAAAGAGGAATGGATAAGTGAGACCACATGGGAAAAGATAGAGCAAAGAAAAGAAATCAAGAAAAAATTACTGAACACCAAATCACAACGGCTTAAAGAACGAGTTTTAAGTAATTATGCACAAAAAGACAAAGAAGTGAAGGAATCATGCCGTCAAGATAAACGTCAATATTATGACAACTTAGCAGAAACAGCAGAGAAAGCAGCATATACAAATGACATGAAAACCATATATAAAATCACAAAGCAGATGACAGGTAACTTCAATACAAGATGTGAAAGTGCAGTAAGAACACAAAATGGACAACTGGTCAGTGGAGAAAGAGAAAAAATTGAAAGATGGAGGGAACACTTTAACACCCTACTAAACAGAACACAAGAAGCACAAGCAATAGATATACCTGAAGCAAAAGCGGAACTAAACATCAATACAGGACCAATAACAATAAATGAAGTAAAAGAGGCGATAAAGATGCTAAAATCAGACAGGGCACCAGGTGAAGATGAAGTGACTGCTGAGATGTTGAAAGCAGAAGAAACAGAAACACCAAAACAACTTTGCCGGATATTACAACAAATTTGGGATTTAGAAAAAGCCCCAGAGGAGTGGAAAACTGGTCTTATAGTAAAACTACCAAAGAAGGGTGACCTCAGAGATTGCGGGAACTGGAGAGGCATTACCCTACTGCCACTCACTAGTAAAGTATTTTGCAGAATAATCATCAACAGAATTGTACCAATACTTGAAGAAAAACTTCGGAAAGAGCAGGCAGGATTTAGGAAAGGAAGATCATGCATAGACCATATATTTGTACTTAGACAAATATTAGAACAGGCAAATGAGTGGCATAGCACAACATATTCATTATTCATAGATTTTGAGAAAGCCTTTGACAGTGTCAACAGAGATGCACTGTGGAAAATCCTAAGATGGCATGGCCTCCCCCATAAAATAGTTAATGTAATCAAAGCCCTATACGAGGGTTTTCAGTGCAAAGTTATCTGTGGAGAACATACCTCCAGCAGCTTTAGGGTACAAACAGGAGTGAAACAGGGATGTGTACTATCACCAACATTATTTATCTTGGCAGTAGACTGGTTAATGAAGGAGGCAACATCAGACAAACGCAGAGGATTACAATGGACCCTTGACACAGTGCTGGAGGACCTTGACTTTGCGGACGACATTTGTCTATTATCAAGCAGTCACAAAGATATGCAAGATAAAATAAACAAGTTAACCCAGAATGCAAACAACATAGGACTAAAGATCAACGTAGGAAAGACAAAGTTAATGAAGCAAAATGTGAACAACAGAAATGTACTCAGAGTAGATAACAAGTTAGTGGAGGAGGTCAACGAATTTGTATACCTTGGCAGCAGAGTAGTAGAAAATGGAGACAGCACAGAGGACATCAACAGCAGACTTACTAGAGCAAACCAGGCTTTTGCAATGCTGCAGAATATATGGAAATCAAATAAACTAAGCATAAATATGAAAATCAGGATATTTAAGAGTAATGTTCTAAGTGTACTACTCTATGGAAGTGAATGCTGGAAAATCACCAAAACCATAGAAAACAAGTTGAATTCTTTCCAGACTAAATGTTTACGTAGAATTAAAAAAATATTTTGGCCAAACACCATAAGAAATAACATCTTATTGGCAGAAATGCAGATGAAACCACTGACAACAATTATTGAGGAAAGACGCTGGCGATGGTTGGGACATGTGCTCCGAATGACTGACAACTCACTACCAAAAATAGCACTAAGATGGACACCACAGGGGAGCAGAAGTAAGGGTAGACCAAAAGAGACATGGAGAAGAACAACAGAAAGGATGTTGAGCAATAGAGGGCTCACCTGGGCAAGAGCAGGAAAAAAGGCGAAAGACAGGCATTTGTGGAAAACCCTTGCGGAAGCCCCTTGTGCCCTGGGCACTTAAGGTTCAGAGAGAGAGAGAAACTGGTTATGGTTTTTCTCTTTTTTTCAATCAGTAATTTACCAGTAACAGCTGGTTAATACGATCATGAACAAACTGTTTCCTTCCTTTACCTGGCACATATATTTGTTGGAGCATTTTCCACGAACGCCTGAACAGCATCCAGCCCTTTCTCCTGTGCCACCGCATTTGAGTCGAGAACAAATTTCTTTATGAGCCCAGCGTAGCGGGAAAATTCTTGACTTTTTTCATCCAGTCCATTGAACAATTTTGCTGCTTCCTCATAGCCTGCTACTCTTGCCTTCCATGCCTTGGAGAAAGAAAGAAAGAATCATAAACTGCGTGTACCTGGGACCAACCAAAGACCATTGTTTAATTACATTTTTTTTTCATTGCTCCTAGTAATTTTAAAACAAAAACAATACAAAAAGTTAGATAAAAAATAAAATGAGGTTGCAATGTTCCAAATCACTGAGACACATGGGATATGATGATGGCACCCATATTTTCAGTCACCTGTTGGAGCGCTCGCTCAGCTTCCTAATCTGGTGGTACTGTGTTCAGTCCCAGCAGTGGGATTTTTTTTTCTGGTACACACCAAGAAGGCCCCAGGGTTGACCCAGCCTCTAAAAATGGGTACCAGAGAAATCTGGGAAGTTAAAGTGGCCAGGTGTGATACTGACCACATCACACTTCAATGTACCGAAGGTATAGAAAATACAGGCCTAACACTGTATTCTCCAATATGCCCTAATGGCACGGAAATGGGAATTTTACCTTTTTTACTTTTTATTGGAACATTAGGAAATTGTTATCTATACCACTCCTGGCTGACATTCGTTCTCCTTGTTTCAAGGACTAAATCTTAACATATTTTCATCACTATATTAAATGTTTTAATTCAACATAAACTTTCAGCAGCATGTTCTCAACTATCATTTTTTCATTTATATACTGTTAAAAAAAAAAGAAACACAACACTACTGTAGTCGTAATGGACACCAAATTTCAAACTTGTATCAAAATTTTATTTTACGGAATTAATATTTCAATCTTGGCATGAAGAAACTTTAAGACTTTAACAATGAAATGATGTTCATTAAATTTGGTTTCGACTTTTATTCTTTGTGACTGAGGCCTCCATTTCAGTAAGGTGTATGGCATCCTCTGTCCTGTGTCAGAGAATGACATCTCCTTGATATGGATCCAATTAGCCGTTGGATCTGTTGTTGTAGGATGGCTGCCCACTCTTCCCGCAGTACAAGAGACAACTATTGGAGATTGGTTGGCGCCATGTCTCGCTGGCGGACTTATTTGTTGAGTTTATTCCATAAGTGTTCTACTGGGTTCATGTCTGATGACATGGATGGCCAAGGAATGGTCTGGACAATGTTGTCAGCGAGGAAATAGGTGGTGAATTGTGCCACATAAGGTTGAGCATTTTCCTGCCAAAAAACCCTGGTACAGCTAGAAGTGAAAGGAAGTGTGGACGAAGAATCAGTGATGTATCGTTGGGCAATCAAGCGTCCTTCAATTTGCACCAGGCCACTTCTTTCCATGAAGCTGATCATCCCCCACACCAGTACACCTCCACCACCATATGAAGGAGCTTCATCCATGCAGTTCTAGGCATAGCGCTCATGGACTCTGCGGTAAACTCTTCTCCGTCTATCATGTTGCTGGAGCAGAAAGAATGATTCATCACTAAACCAAACCCTTCTCCCACTAACGATGCTGGGTCACCCAATGCAGTCAGTTCTGGCGATGCCGGTCCATAAGAACAGGACCTCTGTAGGGTCTTCTATCCCAAAGACCAGCACCTGACCATTTGATCTGAAATTCGACGAGCTGATTCAAGGAGCGTCAATCTTTTATAGGCATTCAATAACATGGTCAGTTAGTTTTGTGTTCAGTAAGTTTCACTGGATTTTCGTGAACCTGTCATGAGTTATTGTCAAAACTGCTGTTTTAACTAGTGTCGCTTTTCTGTGCTCATGAATCATTTGCTGAGTACAATTCAGGTCAGCACGTGAATTTGATGTCCAAGTGAACGTTTCAGTTAATTTGCCCTTGTCTGATCAGCAAACTTCAGTTTAAATCACAACATTGTATTTGTTGCGTTTCTTTTTTTAACAGTATATCTTTCTTGTGCACATACTATCAGTCACCAACACAGATATTTCAAATAAGTGTAACTGTACCATCAGACACCAACACTGGTATTTTCAATGAGAGCAACACTCCCTCATTTTTTTTTTTAACTGCTATCAGACATCTTCTAAAAGAAGAGAAACAACCTGCCTGTAAACTGAAATAAAGCTAAGCAAAAGTAATTATGTGGCATACAGGAACAAAACTATACCTTGTGCTGACATTTCTCTTCTGTTGGAAGTTTTAACCATTCAGTGTCATCTCCCATGTCTGCTTACAACCAATCAAAATTGTAGCACAAACAAAAGAAATCTGAAAATAAATTACATGTATTACGTTAATCTTTTTGTTGTAGTTTGTGGATTATAGAATTTGTGAAAATAAGTAAATAAAATACAAATTGATTATAGAATTTGTGAAAATAAAGAAATAAAAGACATTACTGACAATTAAAAACCATTTTTACATCACACTCAGTGTAAAAACGCATCATTAAAAAAAAAAAAAAAATTAAGCTTAGAAAAAAAGATGCAATAATCTGTGTGAGATGCTAATTATATAACTGACAACAGGAGGCAACTTCTGTGTTTCAAATCTTGAAAATATCCTATCACCTCTCTCTGTCCTTTAGAAATTCTTCAAATGCCTGTTTTGAACCCCTCAATCCCATCCTTGCCTTTTGTTTTCCATTCATTCTAATCATTCCCATCATCTTGACTTATTTGATTACTATTTAAAGGATGATGAAATCAGACTTCTATATTTACCTTAACTCTTTGCCTAATTACCAAATACGTTTATAAGTACAGTATATCAGTTTCATAATGATCTCTGAAACATCTTATTTTGATACTGTTGAGATTAGATGGCTATTGTTGTGGAGCAAATTCCATAATTCATAAACTACTAATATCACAGATTAAATGATTATGGTCATTCTTATCAGTATCTCTGATGATTCATAACCCACTAATCTGACAGATTAATGATTACAATTAGTTACTGTAAATCTTATGGCAAATGATGACAAATAAATTGATTAGAAGGGAGAGACTATTCACTGTGAGAAATAGAACTCACATTTTCCTTTTTTATGGAATCAAACAACACCAAAAAGTATTTCTCAAATACACAGTAAATGTAATTCACAACTAGAGCTAGTGAATGTAGATAATGATATGAAGAAGATCAACAGCACCAAATCTGTTATTCTGACATGAAGAAAATCAGTAGCAACTAATCTTCCAGATTAGTAATCTTGGAAGGTAAAGTTCAAATTTAAAAAGATGTGTACTAATAAAATAATATGATTAGGTATAAATAAATGGAGCATAAATATGACCAGATTAAACAATCATCATCATCATCAGGTGCCGTGCCGCCTGGCTTTGGCTATTATGCTTCTCCAGAGTACACAATCCTTCAAACAGGCCATCAGTTCAGTTGGTGATCTCCTCTCACACCATCCCGTCAGACTGTCCAGTATCATTTTTCTTGGTCTTCCTCTTGATCTTCTTCCTTCTATTGTTCCTGCTGTTATAATATTTTCAATGCCCCCTCTTCTCATTGCATGTCCTATGAAAGTACATTGTCTCTCTCTTATTTTTTTGACAAGATTTTTTTTTGTCTCTCCAGTTCTTCTCATACATTCTTCATTAGTTATTTTTGCTGTCCAGGGAATTATCAACATTCTTCTAATAAACTACATTTCTGCTGCTTCCAATGATTTTTGTGCAGACCTGCCTATTGTCCATGATTCACTTCCATATAACAAAATAAGTTCAGTATAGTATTTTAGGACTTGTTTTCTAACATTCATTGATAAGGATGTGTTGGATTAAACAATACTAAGCATAAATAAGCCAAAATAATCAGGAGACAGACATGAAGCATAAAGATGATAATATAATTACACAGACAAGGAGAATAAAGATGATAATATAATTAGACAGTAAAAGTAAGGGTAATCCTGTCAAGCCTTAGAGATATGGTGTTAGTGGCCATATTTTCCTTGACTTGTAAGCACACTGGAGGGTGATATGGTCAGTATCACACCTTGCCGCCTTTCCTTCCCCAACTCAAGAAGTCGGTACCCATTTCTATAGCTGGGTGACTGGGATGCCTCCGCCAGATTCGAACCTCCAACCTTTGCCATGAGGGACCAGTACACTAACCACTTCGCCACTCAGACACCATAATCAGACAGACATGGAGCATAAAGGTGGTAATATAATTAGACAGACAAGGAGCATAAATATGATAATATAATTAGACAGACAAGGAGCATAAAGATGATAATATAATTAGACAGATAAGTAGCATAAAGATGATAATATAATTAGACAGACAAGGAGCATAATGACAACAATATGATATGGTGGAATGACATGGTAAATAAAACTGACTTTCTCACTCAGAATGAACAGAGACTGCC
Source organism: Achatina immaculata (assembly GCA_009760885.1). NCBI lineage: Eukaryota > Metazoa > Mollusca > Gastropoda > Stylommatophora > Achatinidae > Lissachatina > Lissachatina immaculata. The sequence continues at coordinate 1,763,381 of CM019694.1, forward strand.
AAATTTCAAAACGATTAGAGCAAAAACTCACAACAAGCACAAGTTAGAATGTTAAACAGCTTGCATCTTCTTTTCATATTAACCTAGTTTGCCAGTTTGTTTGACTCTGTTCCTGGTACTTTAGGTAAACACAATATTATATGTAAATAAAAGGTAAAACAATAAAAGTAGCCATACTATACTAAGGCACGTACTGAATATATTACACTTTCATGTGCCAAAGGTCTTGGAAATATGGGGCCTAACACTGTATCCCCAATATGCCTTAGTGGCATGGAAACGGGGATTTTACCTTTTACCTAATGGGTATGGTGTTAGTGTCTATATTTTCCTTGACCTGTTGTCAAACTAGAGTGTAATGTGGTTAGCATCATACCTTTCTGACTTTCCCTCTCCAACTCCAGAACCTGATGTTAAATCGTGTCTGTGTAATATTACCTGACCATTGACTTATCTCCACTCTGTCATCCCCTCATCCTTGAACTTGTTACTGTTCCTGCATATCTCATCTGTTACAGTCCTAGCTGTCTAACAATTTCCTACATCCTTTGTTGAGAATCTAGTAACCTTCGCTATCGATACAGAAATATTAATCGTGTGGTCATAAACACAAGCGCTTTATACTACAGCAGTTAACACTAGATATAGTTATCTGCTCAACCTTGCCGCTCTCGCAATGTAAAATGTAACTTCCTACAAAGGTTAGTTATATTTAACTGTCACAGTCGTGCAAGACAACATAATTAACACGTCCAAGGCAAACTGCATCTTACAGAACTAAATACTTCAATATCCATATATATTTGAATCGATGGCGAAACATCCGATTGTTATACTCTTAGTCAAAATCACATGAAACCGGGCTCCATTAACATTTCTACAGCAAACTAAAAATGTTGTCCTTTATTTAAATCAAGACAGTACTACTGTTCTTACCTAAAGTTTGTTTATATATCCTGATTTCAAGTTCCTATCGGTCTATCGATTCGATAATCTTCTCCTTTTTTTTTTTTTCACTCAACTTTTCAAATGAAGGATAATCCGAAATTTTAACATTCCGAAGTCTTGAGTAATAACGCCATCTATCGGACTATGAGGAAAATCGCGCCTACTGGTTAGTGTTAACTAAAGGTTAGAACAACTATCTTGATTCAAATACGGGACACTCGTGGGGGGGGGGGGCGGGGGGTGGGGGGGGGAGTTAAGTTAAAATAAAATTTTAATCAGTAGACTAGTTTGTTTTTTTTTACTTATATCATAAATGCATCAATCAAGCTTACTTGCACTACTTTGCAGAGTGAATTTTCCTCAGAATTTTCCACTAAGATAATTTTTAAATTCTTTTTAGTCCCGAATATGCGATAATATAAGATGAGAAAACTGGACAATATTGGACACCTGTTTTAAAATAGGGGACATGTAGGCGTCCCGACCGAAGTAATAAGATTCCCGGGGAGTCCCAATGCGGGACTTCTCCGTATAACACGGGGCGATTGCATGGACAATAGCAAGAGGATATGGACACCTCGGCCAGTAACCTGCGGCTGCAGTCCCCAGTCATCGGACTCCTGCCAAGACCTGGAGGTCATGTCGATGAAAATATGGGCTCTAACATGGCATAATATGGCCACGTTGCTGTCCCTTGCTTTCACAGTGTCCCCAGCCAAGCTGAACACTATATCGTTACCGTTCTTTCTCTCTTGCTATATCAATTGTAATTGTTTTTGTTAATGTGCTCCTGCCAAGTCAATAGGTGTTCTCAGCTATATGAAACAGTGTTAATCAATCTGATTTCTTCTTCTTCGCTAGAACTGCAAGCTGGTGTTCTTTGCAGCCGTTGCGGTGAGGATGATGAGACACCATCGTGTCAGCTTAGGAGCGTGCTATGGCGGGTCGTTTTCAATCTCTGAGCGGAGCTAAAGCACTAGGGGAGGGGGGAATGCAATGCTTCTTTTGCAGACTCCATCGCCGTGGGCAACCCCGTTAGTCAGAATAAGTCTGGTACTGGAGGTACCAACGGAAAATTGGGACAGAGTATGGTTTGCCAGTTCTGACGCTATCATTTCAAATATAGGTAATCAAATCTGCCATCTTCCTCACATGAGACAGTGGTTAAATAAACATAATTTCTAAATATATGCACATATTTTTAATTTAAAAAAGCATTTAACATTTCTTATGCAACTTATTGATCAAACTAACGTAAGATGTTGATATAATAGTTTGTACGCAAGGACACTTAACAAAAACAGCTGAGAAACACATAAATGCCTTTGAATGTAAATGCTACAGAAGAGTTCCTCAGATATCATGGACACAAAAAAGAACAAATATATCCATACTGTAAGAACTTAATATTGTAGAAGGCTGGCTAGTAAACATGATTAAAGAGAGAAAACTTAAATATTTTGAACACATTAAACGTCATGATAATCTAGAGAAAACCGTCTTAGAAGGGTACATAATGGGAAAAGAAAGGAAGACCAAGGCGAATATGGCTGCAAGACATCGCTGATGATCTGCAAATGGATGCTTAAAGCAGCAGGCCATCTTGCCCACAACCGAGAGGCCTACAGGAGAGCTGTTAGGGAGGCAAAGTTCCGCAAGGGACATGCAAATGTATGAATGAATGCAAGGACCTGAAATGTATCTGAAATAGCTCCTTCAGGCAATATGTGTGTTTTTGTGTGCGTGTGTGTGTACACAAAAGGCGTTTTAGAAAGCGCTAGAGAGAACCTTCACGGAAAGAGGACAAGCTGCGTTGTCATGGATCGTACAAGGGGCGTTCAGAAAGTAATGCACAACATCGTTTTTCTCAGGAGCTGTTTATTCAAAAAGCATGAAATTTATGCACAATATACATGGATATGATCAACGTAGGAAAGACAAAGACAAAGTTAATGAAGCAAAATGTGAACAACAGAAATGTGCTCAGAGTAGATAGCAAGTTAGTGGAGGAGGTCAACGAATTTGTATACCTTGGCAGCAGAATAGTAGAAAATGGAGACAGCACAGAGGACATCAACATCAGACTTACTAGAGCAAATCAGGCTTTTGCAGTGCTGCAGACTATATGGAAATTTAAAAAAACTAAGCATAATATGAAAATCAGGATATTTAAGAGTAATGTTCTAAGTGTACTACTCTATGGAAGTGAATGCTGGAAAATCACCAAAACCATAGAAAACAAGTTGAATTCTTTCCAGACTAAATGTTTACGAAGAATTAGAAAAATATTTTGGCCAATCACCATAAGAAATAACATCTTATTGGCAGAAATGCAGATGAAGCCACTGACAACAATTATTGAGGAAAGACGCTGGCGATGGTTGAGACATGTGCTCCAAATGAATGACAACTCACTACCAAAAATAGCACTAAGATGGACACCACAGGGGAACAGAAGTAAGGGTAGACCAAAAGAGACACGGAGAAGAACAACAGAAAGGATGTTGATCATTAGAGGGCTCACCTGGGCAAGAGCAGAAAAAAAGGCGAAGGACAGGCATTTGTGGAAAACCCTTGCGGAAGCCCCATGTGCCCTGGGCACTTAAGGTTCAGAGAGAGAGAGAGATACATGGATATGTCATGTAAACATCTGTATTATTCAACATAATCCCCATCAACGCGTACGGCTTTACGCCAGCGCGAAACAAATCCATATACTCCTAGCCCGTACCAGATTTTTTTCTTGATTATGTAGCCATTTCTTCGCTGCATGATTCACTCCATCATCTTCAAATCTTACCCCTCGGAGTGCATCTTTAGGTGGGCCAAACAGATGGAAATCAGAGGGTGCCAAATCGGCACTATAGGGTGGATGGGGTAGTACAGTCTAATCCAATTTGGTGATTGCTTCCCGGGTTGCCAAACTTGTGTGAGGGCGCGATTTGTCGTGAAGGAGAAGCAGATCTGGTGGATTCTTGTGCGGCCGAACTCTGCGAAAACATTGATTGATTTTTTTCTTCAATGTCTTAATGTAAGCTTGCGAAGTGATTGTCTCTCCTCTTGGCATAACATCCACAAGAATCACACCTTCAATGTCCCAAAAGACAATGATCATGATCTTTCCAGCTGAAAGAGTTGTCTTTAATTTCTTTCTTCGTCTTGACTGCGGATAATGCCACTCCATTGACTGTCTTTTTATCTCAGATTCAAAATAATGTGCCCAGGTTTCGTCACCTGTTACGATCTTAGCCAAAAAGTTCTCTCCCTCAGCATTGAAACGCTCTAATAATTCAGAAGAAATTGCTTTCCTTTACAATCGATGGTCATTTGTGAGACTTCGAGGAATCCATCTTGCGCAAACCTTAGAAAATCCAAGAGCTTTTATAACTGCATTTGCACTACCATTACTGACTGACATCTTTAAGGCCAGTCGTTGAGTATTTCAACATTTCTGCCGTGGTGGCTGTCGCAGGACGTCCACAGCGCAGCCGATCACGCAACTCTTTATCTCCACTTATTGATTATTTGATTCTCTGAACCCAGCGACTGACTGTACTCCTGTCGACTGCAAAACTTCCATACACATCATAATGAGACTTGTGAATGTTCACAAGTTTCCTTCTCTGCAACGAGAAATTTTATCACATTTTTATTATTCGCTGCTTATACCGCAAGTTGCTAACATGCTCCATTTCGACGGTTAGGGCAGCCATCATAGCCTTTGACCGTTTGCTGTGCAGTTTGGTTCATACAATCGGCACATGCCATATTTAAAGTGTGCAAAATTTTGTGCTTTTATCTTCATTATTAGCTGAAAAAAAAAAGATGTGGTGCATTACTGTCTGAACGCCCCTCGTACATTCCTGCTACAAAGTTGTGCTGTCTAATTAGAATAGAACGGGGATGTGGTTTTAGACGCCCAGTACCTTATTTCTATCGGTTTGCTATCTGGTAAACTGTTGTGTCATAACAGCGTGGCCAACAGCGTCTCGTGACCTGCGTATGTTAAAAAAAGGGTAAAGGTAATCCTGTCATGCCTTAGAGGCACATAGGGATATGGTGTTACTGTCCATATTTTCCTTGACTTGTCAGCCTACTAGAGGGTGATGTGGTCATTGTCACGCCATGCCGCCTTTCCTTTCCCATCTCCCTCTGCGTATGTAGAGAACCCATTACACGTGTATCAGGCACTCACGCACATGTATTCAATATATGAAAACGCAACTGTTTTACACTTCAAAAACACAATATCCCTAGAGCTAGATTTTTACTTTGAACTGTGACATAAACAATACTGCATAGCCTAAAACTTATTTCTGAAGTTAGCTACGTTTCAAAATTGCAGTCACTTTACATGACTTTTTAAAAAATGTCAACTGGTCAGATATTTGGCTTATTCCTCATTTTCCTGGCGCGTTTGATGATTTTTCTAATACAGATTTTTCCAAAATACGCGGAACCACTTCATCCACTTCCTTCTCCTCCCCTCGGGGGTGGGGGGAGGGGGGCATTGCAAAGTCGAGGCGAAGGAAATGGGAACGATAAGGGACATTAGAACCATCTAAGTTGAAAATAGTTGTGGTCTGGGAGGCAAGGAGTTGACAAAACGAAATAGTTTAGAAACTGCTGATTTCAGGCTTATCTGCTTTCAGGAATTTATTGCATCATTCTGAATGACACTATGTCAAAAGTCTGGTCACAATGAACAAGAAACTGTACTAAAGTTGTTAAACCCACGTTTGTGCATGCTTAACAACGTACAAACTGAGAATGTATTAAATTAGCAATATTCAACACATAGAGGACTACTTGTGTATAACAATGTCCGCTGGCGAGTCTAGGGTGTGTTCTCAGGCAATTTATTGGATCCGTCAGTCATTTGCATGTTCCTTACTGAACGTTGCCTCCCTAACAGCTCTCATGTAGTCCTCTCGGTTGTAAGTAAGATGTCCTGCTGCTGATGCGTCCATTCGCAAATCATACTTGCGGCCGTCTTCGTCTTGGTCTTCCTCTCTTTCTTTTCCCCATTATGTACCCTTCCAAGATGGTCTTCTATAAATTCTCATGACTTTTAATACATCTTTCCCATCGCAACATATGCCTGTGAGACTTGGGCACTTAACAAAACAGTCGATAAACACATAAATGCCTTTGAATGTAAATGTTACAGACGAGTTCTTTAAATATCATGGACACAAAAAAGAACAAATATATCCATAGTACAAGAACTTAATACTGAAGAAGGTTGGCTAGTAAAGAGGATTAAACAGAGAAAACTTAAATATTTTGGACACATTAAACGTCATGATAATTTAGAGAACATCTTACAAGGTCCATCAACTAAAGAAATAGATAATAAATTAGACTCTTCTGTGCCTAAGGAAAAATACTCGTCATCAAGTTGAACGAATTCAAGAACAATACGGAGATAAGACAGACGAGCGAAAAAAACCAGTCCCACGGGTGATCAGGAAAAGTAGATGGACATATACTGGTCACGTGATGAGAAGAAACGATCAGAGAATCCCAAAACAAGCCATCAAGTGGAATACAACAGGTCGAAGAAAAAGAGGCAGACCACGAGAAACTCTAAAGATGTCAATGTTAAGAGAGGCCAAATTAATAGGCATAAAATCCCTTGATGAGGTTGAAAAGCTCGCCGAAAACAGGAACAAAAGATGGCGAACTAACTTGCGAGTCCTATGTGACGTTTAACGGGAAATAAATAAGATCTTGAAAGGGTACATAATGAGAAAAAGAAAGAGAGGAAGACTAAGGCGAAGATGGCTGCAAGACATCGTTGATACTCTGCAAATGGATGCATCAGCAGCAGAGCATCTTGCTTACAACCGAGAGGCCTACAAGAGAGCTGTTAGGGAGACAAAGTTCCGCAAGGGACATGCAAATGACTGACTGAATGATCCAAGATATTCACAACTCTCCACCTCTTCCAATGTTTCCTAATTGAGATATATTTCAGTTGTCTTATTTGTATTGTCAGTTGTCATCAATTTAGTTTTCTTTGCATTAATAAAGGTTTTGCTCTTCTCTGTTCGCAGCCACTGACATAAGTAGTCTAAATGACGTCATCAGAATTTGTGCTGCTTTACTAGCGTCTCGTTTTCAATCCTACAGATCGGAATCATCCGGGTTGTTTCACAAAACATGGCTGAATCAGTAAAGATGAGCTAATCATGTTGAGAAAATGGTTTACTTTCACAACAGTCGAAGGTGAATTTCGAACAGTACAGCTGGTGTATGCATATTTAAGACATATTTTTGTGTCTCACAATCCATACATAGACAATGTACTGATTTCGATATTTTAAAGTGCTTTTGTGCCTTGTAGTGTGACAAATTTTCTCACCTCCAGTTGTCAGGGGAGGCAAAACTGATCAAGCGTCCGAAAAGAAAAAAAAATGGCTTCGGAGGTAGTAAAGTACTTGACTGAGTGATACGGTTTGTAACTTACGTAATGGGATGAACAGTTATGAGATAACATGAAAAAAAATGATCTGCCAAGTTCTGGTTCCAATATTCGCTCTCTCAACGCCCATTTTTTTTTTTTAAGTTGTGCTGTCGTGTACACTAGAATAGTTTCAGCAATTCTTTGTGGTCTTGTTCACTATATATCCACAGGGAACATAGGCATAAATTCGTTACATTGTCGAAAATGTAGTCCAGATCAATAGTGAGAGTCATTCCTAGAATGCGCTGATTGCCAGTACAAGTTAGCTTCTCACTATGATTTTACTTTTTACATCAAAAGAGATACACTTTTGATTGACATAATGTATTTGGATACTGTGTTGAATGGCACAATAAATCTCATTAATGAAGATTCTGGTTAAGCAAATTAAGTTCAGTTTGGTGCAGACATGACTTGTAGAGGCCCATGAATTATTGGTTTTTACTTTTTTTAATGTAAGAAAAAGCAGGTAGGATTTTTTCAGTTTTTTGAAGCTAGATTAGAAAAAAGAAGTTTAATCTGTGCTTCCACAATCTTAACAGTGTTATGTACTTTTGCAGTGATTGATCATTGCTGGAAGAAACAACATACTGTTATATTATTTTTAATGTATGTTTTCAGTACATACCTGAATACAGATTTGAGGAAACAATAAACAAAATTAGGGATGCATTAGCAAACTTTCTGTGCAGTGGCAAATACCTTGTTTATATTTTACATTTCTTCCTTACAATTCAGTTTTTATTTCATGCTAAATCTGAGGCCCTCTCACCAGTGCCAAATCTGGCAGTGTCTATAAATCTTTGCTGCAGCCCATAGCTTCTGGTTCAGATCCAATACCTCCAGCCAAGTCTGATGTCTGATATCGCTCATATAGTATATTGATAATTTGTTTTGCAATTAAAATTATTTTTGCCATGTAAAGTTAAAATGATTAAGAGTGCCAGTACCATATTCACCTACAGGCATTTCATTAATAATTCATTATATGTGGTTCAGAAAGTTTTTTTAAAATTAAATTTTAATGAGAGCAGCACCTAATTGATGCTGCAGGTAATATAGTCATTTTGTTTTATCAGTGGTTTTGAAAGTGGTATAGTGTAACATTCTAAAGTGTGTGTCATGACTACGAGGCACAAAAGTTCATCAAGGGAAATAGAACATTATGTATGACTGACAAAGAGGTGGGAGAGTTGTTTCTACCTTGTCAGTGTTCATCTCTTGATCTTGTTTGTTTTTTTTGTTTTGATCCACCGATGAAGGTAAATGTATGTGGGGAAAACACTGAGCAAAAGCATGCCGATTCCGATACACCGCCGACACGTGGCATGGAACCTGACGTATCAGTTTCTGTGCTACATACGTAAGACTGGGTACAGATTGGATTGTGCCCTTCCATGAAGCGAAGGGCAGCAACTCCAGTCAGAACCTGGCCTTATGCTGCGTTCGTCAAAAATTGTTTTGAGCACTTTTGCTTTTGTCTGCTCGCAGAACTTTTGGAGGCTGTCACGTCACACAAAAAGAATTTGCTTGTCATGGCCAAAAGAAGTAAGTATTTAGTTTGTTCAGTTCACTTTCATTTTTAAAAAAAAATTCTTAAAGAAATATTAAATTGATATTTTTATCCTCCATTATGTTATTTTGGAAAGAGAATACTTTTGTATTTTTTTTAAATAACATGAAACAGTGTAGTTAAAATATTTCTTTATTATTCACTTCTGAATAGATAATTAACTACATTTTATTTGAAAAAAAAATGTAATGTTAAAATTTGAAATGATAAGTGCAGTCTAGTTTGGGAAGAGTTTAATTGCTAGAGGCAGAATTATCTGGTTTGTTTTTTCTTAATTGTTTTATAGTTTGGAAATTAAAGTGTTCCATGCAGCAGTCTTTTTGTGTGACAGCAGCCAAGTTTTGAAAGTTGACAGTTTGTAAATGAATCAAGTTATTTTCAGTGGGCAGCTGAGGTGGCACAACTCATGTAAAAGAGAATGAAACATTTCCTTCTTGATGTCTTTAACCCTTTCCTGTCTTTTGTAAAAAAATGCACAGACAGATTAGTTTTGGCATTTTAATTCTGTGTCAGATATTTCTTAAAAACAAGCAGCTTATTTTTGAAACCCTGTAAATACAGCATAAAAACAACAAAGATGGTTTATCATAAATTTCACAAAGCAGTAGTAACACAAGGAATGTTAAAATCAATGTGTAAATGAAACAATATGCAAATGATGCTGAAAATAAATTAAAGAAGTTCCCTTGTTAAAAATGAATAGGAAAGGGTTATGAACATAATTTATGATTATGTCAGATAAGTTTAACAAAAAAATACTCCAATATAAAAAATTAGTTATTAATCAGCTGTTCAGAGACTGTTCATTTTGAAATAGTTCATTTGGGGAAGTAATCGTTAATTCAGTGTAGACTTGTTGTTTAACATTTATTCTAACAGTAGAGGAAAGTCAGTCAGTATCTTTTGAGATACAGCATCTTCATTTTGGTGTCCACGGTTTACGCATGTGCAGCACATTGGCAAAGTTATCATTTTTTTTCAGTGCTGGAAGTTGGGCATATATGAAGGAGAAATGACTAGTTGCATTTTCATTTGAGAATTTACACAGAAAAGAAACATGTCTCTTTAGCTGTTTTCTATACAAACGGTAAAAGAAATCACTGGTGATAAAATGACTACAGAATAGCAAATAACTCTTGGCCCATGAAGCATAACTATAGTATTTAGATGTTCTTTTGTATCTGGAAGATGTGCAGTGATTTTAGCTCTCAGCTCAAGTCCAGTTTGTTGGCAACAAAATGAAACTTTTCCCATTCTTTTGTATGTTGTCACTGTACAGGGTCTGACTGATTTTTCACTTAATGTCAAGCTTCTTGTTTGTTAGCTGAGAACATATTGGCTTTGATTTCCAGTTTTGTTTAGTGGTAAAATTTGAGATTCAGCTTCATGTTCATATTATAATGTAGTAGTATGTGGGGTTTAGTTTTATATGGTTGTTTCTTATTTTGTATGGTTATAATACATCTGGTTCAGCTTTGTATTCTGATATCAAGTTTTGTATGATAGTAGCACATTAGTGTTCACCTTTGTATTTTGATTCCAGTTTTGTATGATGGTAAAATTTGAGGTTCAGTTTTATAGTCTGATTTTCAGTTTTATATAGTGGTAGTATATGTATATCTTGTCTTCTAAGAAGAGCGTAGAATGTCTGTGCATCACATTCCTTCCCTCTCTGTGCATCACATTCCTTCCCTCCTTGGTTTACTGTGGAATGGAAAAAGTGTTAACAAATGAGATTAAGTTTAGATCTGATATCCATTTATAAGGTGGTAACATAAAGGAATGTTTTTATATTTTGATTTCAAGTTTTGTGTGGTGGTAACATACGGGGTTAAACTTTATATTCCGATATCCAATTTTGTGTGGTGGTAACACATGGGTTAAACTTTATATTCTGATATCCAGTTTTGTGGTGGTAACATATGGGGTTATCATCAAATGATTTACGTTGCACTGTTTTGTTGAGCTTCAGCCCAGCACATCCGACTTCAACAGGCATTTCTGTCAGATCTCCTTAGCCTGTCCCCAGCCTAACCACAAGGCAGCGGTTTGTTTGGTGTCTCTTTTGGTCCCCTACCTGGGCACACAAGCTCTCCCTCCATTTGGGGAGTCCTAGAATTGTCTTCCAATACTAAGATGGAACCCACTGATTTCCATTGCTTCTCCTACCCCAGCCTAGCTCACGTGGGCTTCTCTTTGCCTTTGTGGTGAGATCAGGCAATCAGCAGACTTCCCCTCCCAGCTCAGAGTCCAAGTAGTTTTGCAGTTATTCCCCCCCCCCCCCCCCTCACCTGCTGTTTTCTGGCACACGGCTGTAGGCTAGTTCATTTGCTTTGGTGTAGAGGCAATCGTGTCTGTACTGCTGGTTCCAGCCCCACCCAAAACCTTTTCTGTGTGAACAGGGCACCACAGGTATGTACAGCTTTGGGTACAGCTGTTGCATGTAAGCAGTCAGCACTGGTAGGATCAGCACTGACCCCATGGCAATCTCTACACTTGATAATGAGAGGCTGTGGTTGAGACACTTTATTCCTTTTTGGAGGATAAGACAGTCTGTCCCAGGTCCTCTGCCCCCTTATATGGGATTAGACTTTATATTCTGATATCCGGTTTTGTGTGGTGGTAATATATGGGTTTATTTTGTAAGGTGGCAATAAGTGGTACTAGGCCTCGTGTTGTGATTTATAGTTTCATATGATGGTAACACATGGGGTTCAGCTTTACATTCTGATTTTGATTCGCTTCGGCAGTTGTATATTCTTATTTTGTGTTTCATATGGTGGTAATATATTGGAGTCAGTGGGTTGTGCATTTATTTTTAGCTGCTATATGAGTCAACTTAGATGATGTTACATTTAATGAAATTGAAACAGCAGTGAATCTAATGGCTAACAACAGAGCTGCAGGTGAAGATGAAATAACAGTGGAGATGTTAAAAGATATTAACAGTGACAACATGAGCCAACTACAAAGAATGTTTAATAAAATTTGGAAAGAATAAAAAGTCCCTTCCACATGGAAAACGGGAATCATTGTTAAAATGCCCAGAAAAGGCAACCTCAGTGACTGCAATAACTGGAGGGGTGTAACCTTTCTATCAATTGTGTCAAAGGTGTTTTGTAAAGTGATTCTGAATAGAATTAAGGATGTAGTGGATACTGCAATGAGAGAACGGGCAGGATTTCAAAAAGGGAGAAGCTGTCTCAACCAGATCTTTACTCTAAGAATAATACTTGAAGAACACATTGAAAAACAGAAACCATTAATCCTGAACTTCATAGACTTTAAAAAAGCATTTGATAGCATACACAGATTCATTGTGGAGAATTTTAAGACTATATGGAATACCATCTAAAATTGTCAACATCATTAGAGATCTCTACAACGGATATGTTTGTGCAGTTAAGACAGAAGAAGGAGTGAGCAAATGGTTTCAGATTGAAACAGGCATGAAACAAGGATGTATTTTTGGAATTGCCGTAGACTTTATAATGAAAAGATGCTGTACAGGTAAAACTGCCATTAATTGGGTACATGGGACCCAAATATAAATGCCTTTGAATGTAAATGCTATAGAAGAGTTCTCCAGATATCGTGGACACAAAAAAAGAACAAATATATCTATACTACAAGAGCTTAATATTGAAGAAGGCTGGCTAGTAAAGAGGATTAAAGAGAGAAAACTTAAATATTTTGGCCACATTAAACGTCATGATAATTTAGAGAAGACCGTATTGGAAGGATACATAATGGGAAAAAGAAAAAGAGGAAGACCGAAACGAAGATGGCTGCAAGACATCGTTGATGATCTGGAAATGGATGCAGCAGCAGCAGGCCATCTTGCTCACAACCGAGAGGCCTACAGGAGTGCTGTTTGGGAGGCAAAGTTCCGCAAGGGACATGCAAAGGAATGAATGAATGGGACCCAAATAGAAGATCTTGATTTTGCAAATGACGTAACTCATATCAGTGACAGTGTGAAATCGATGCAGGAAAAAGCAGATTCCCTGTCTTTCTTTGCTAGCAAAATAGGTCTTGAAATTAACAAAGACAAAACAAAAATAATGAAACTTCTCATTAATCAAGAAGAAAAAATATATGTAGAAGGGACAGTTGTTGATGAAGTAAACCAATTTGCATACCTTGGCAGCTACATGGACCAAGATGGTGACACCAAGAAGGAATAGCAAAAGCAGCATTGTCCTTCAAAAATCTTGAGAACATATGGAATTCAAAAGTTATAAGCACAAAAACCAACTTAAGATTATTCAATTCAAATGTGATATCCACCCTCATTTATGCATGCAAAAGCTGGAAATCAACTAAAGAAATAGACAAGAAATTAGACTTTTTTGAAAACAAATGCATAAGGAAAATACTTGATATAAAGTGGAATGAATTCAAGGACAATGCAGAGATAAGACAGATGAGCAAACAACAACCAGTCTCATGGGTGATCAGAAAAAGAAGATAGACATATGTAGGTCATGTGATGAGAAGAAACAATCAGAGAATACCAAAACAAGCTATCAAGTGGAGCACAACAGGCCGAAGAAAAAGAGGTCAACCGCGTGAAAGAGGACATTGTTAAGAGAAGCCACTTCAGTGGGCATAAAATCCCTTGATGAGGTTGAAAGACTCGCCAAGAACAGGAGAACTTGGCAAACAACTATGTGAGCCCTATGTGATGTTTAATGGCACGGGAAAGGTGTAAGATGTAAGATATGATGTGGGTGGGGGCCTGAAAGAATTGAAGATGTGGTACTGAATTAGATAGTGGTCAGTGATCTTAGCAGATTGCATGAGTAAGATTTAGCAAACTAAGGTCCTCTTCAGCTTCCCAGCATCCTTCTAACAGATTACGATCTGACAAAGCCAATAGAATTGGAATGGGAAAGCAAACTTGGACCTGCAAATTAGCCATGGATGTATTGGGTTGAAAACCATGCAGATATGACAGACTAGCTGCAGACCATGACACAATGCATCACTGCCCTTTTCAGAGTGAATGCATAAAAAAGATGATGCATGGGTTCCGTGTCTTACAGTATGTCATCAGCAAATCTGGAGCCTTCACCACAACCACATCCAGCATGAGGATGGAGATTGAAATAACCACTCGCCATAAACCAGCTAGCATCATGAGCCATAATATCAGACTCACAATGTGTGGTAAAAAAAAAAATAAAAAAGCAGGTGATGTGTCATGAGTGATTGGCCAAACTGAAAGAAGCAGAAATCTCCACCTTAATATGGATTTATTGCCCATGGCATGCCTGTATCAAAAGAAAAGCAATGGCAGATCAACTGGCAAACAAAGCAACAACACAGGGCAACCTACAAATGGACAAAGCAAACATTATAACAGCCACCCTATCAAAATTACAGGGAGATGAACAAAGAAATTTGAATGCAGCACCTATCACCAAAGACTATGTGAAAGGGCAATAACGAAGGGGAGTGGCAGAATTCAGAACTTTGCAGAAAAGATTGAGCTGTATTTAATAAATGTGCCACTGGCACTATCACCCAACACAAACTATGAACAACACTGAGGTTATAGGCCAAGCGCATTTGGGAGTGTCCTGAATGCAAAGAGGCCATCTGTAGGACACCAGCAGGGCATGGCCATTCTTCAGGTTCAGATATCTTACAGTAACCTACATCGTTCTGATTTGTCTTCCTGCTGTAACAAGCATGATTCAGCCTTTTTTTGTGATTGAACATAAAGTATCTAGACTGCAGTTTTGTCCTTGGGTTACATGATAAAAAAAATAAGTTTCAGATTTTATGTTGTAAATTAAGGACCTGGGTTCCTGTTTCAAATGTTGAATTTATACGGGATTGGACTTTCAGTTTAGTTTGTTCCTTGCTAAGGTATAGCTTATGGTTCCAGTTTTATATGTGGCATAAATTTTGGATTTTTCGTTCTCAACTCAGTTTTGGTTTTCATATAAAGTAACTAGTGTAGTAGTAACATAACTGGTCAACATAACTGGTGTTTGTGGTCAAAGAGCTAGTTTTTTTTTTTTCCCCTTGTATTGGCATTACACAAAGTGCACCTTCACATTTTTATGTTGATGGTAAACTGGATGATAATGACAAGAAGACAACTTAATGCATATAGACCTAAGCTCTTGTTGAATTTTCTGGGCATCATTTTGTGAAACTGCTTGTCTCCTAAGGGAAGCATGGTATGCATTGCATTCCTTCCTTCTTGCTTACAGTGGAATACAAAAAATAGACAATGCTTCCACGTAGACCAATTATGGATGAGTGAAGTTAGTTTTTATTGGAATATCTCTTCCTCAAGTTCTCTTTCCTCTCACCCACTCCTTTGTCTTTTCTGCAGTTCTTCCTTTTAAAGTTTGCTCATTGACACCAATCTCTCTCACAAATGTAGCAGCTCATTTCTGTTTCTCTGCATCACTGTGAAGTTCCTGTAAGGGGTTGAGGTCTGACCAGGTCCCTTGTAACTATGCTGTCAGAGCAACAGTTCCTACAGGGTCACTCAAGCCAGACAGATTTGAGAGTAGAGATCAGACAGCACAGCTCAACTCAGACCTGCTGCCTTGTAGGATGTCTGGGGACAGGCAGAAACTATGAAAACAAACCAGACAGAAATGCATGCTGAAAATACTGCGCCCACAGTGCAGAGTGATGTTGCAAAGCAGTGCAAAACAGTACAACACAATATGCACAGATGGCATTACAGCCAATCTCAACCAGTCATGGTGTTATACCTGTGGATGGAAAGGGTTAAGTAACAGACCTGAGTAGCTTGATGCCTGCCACTGATATGATAAAGGAGCATGATTTTAAATCATATCAGGTGCATGGATTTTTCTGCCACTCAGTAGCACCTTGACTTCCTCTCCAGATCTCATGATCATCTCACCATTACTTATGTACAGCATGATTGTACAGAACATTAGAGAAAACAGATACCTTTGCCATCTGGCACAAGGTAAAAAGAGGGAAAATTTGTAAACCATGAGAGAAAGATCAAAAGATGATAATAACAGAGGGTGAAAGCAGAAGTCATATTGGAAAGTTTAACATATCAGAAAAGAGTATACTAATAGCATGATGTATTTGTGAGTGGACTTGATATTTATAACTAAGCCAGCACACAGACATATAGACAGCAGCTTGGTTGTGTCCTGTGTTTTATGAAAACGTTTGGAAACTGTAGGACTGTGGTTATTAATTTACATTTTAAAATGATATTGAAATAAACTTGGTCAGATATGAGTGAAATCACTGAGATGAAGATGATATTGTGAAGCATGTGTGGATGAAGGTCCAGTGATGCAGTTTCATAAATGGTGGGAAAATCAGAGTAGATAAGAAAACATAAATGTAACAGACAAAGCAGTCAGTATTTTGGCAAAAGCCTTCTTTAGTAACAGACAAAAAAATGACTGATGAAATTTGTGAAGGCTTTTAGTTTGTCAGTGCCAAGTTTCTTTGAGCCATAGCATCCCTGGCATATTTTCTTTAGATGAGTGTAGTGATTCATCGTGTTATTGGAATTTAGTATTTTTTGCTTTTGCTTAGTTATTTCTTATACTGATACAATCTTATGGCAGCACAATAAAGTAACTGCACAGCACACACTGTTCTCTATGCACTTCACTGGGCAGGAAGAAGAAACAGTAAAATGCCATCTACCGGACTGTCCCATGCTGGAAGATCTCCAGAAACATCTGCTACTACCAAACCCTTCAGTCACTGACATGCTGTACGGAGACATAGAACAATTGAAAAAAAAAACAGACATCTTTCACACCAAGCACAAGAAGAAGAAAGGAGTGAAAACTCAGACTGAAGAATTAGCAGAATTAAAGTCAGTCTTACTACATAAGATGTCCATGTGGCATATGTATAGAAGTTTTTAAGACAGAGCATCATCATCATTGTCATCATGATCATCATCATCATTGCCTTCACTCCCTTGAGAGCATAGATCACGGATAAAGGCTCTCCAGTCATCCCTGTTCTTGGAATTATTCTCTGCTTTCTTCCATGTGTATCCTTTGTCTCTGAGCACTGTCATAATTTCTTTTCTAATGGTAAAAGGTGTCCTGGTACTCATGGGATGTCGGTTCTGCAGCTTCCTTTTGGCTTTGACTGCGTAACATCATGCGCTCTGTTATCAGAGTCCCTTCCTTTTCCAAGACAAAGTTTCCTGGTTTTCCTCTACGTGTTTCTGTAACACTTCAGTTTTTTATAGGGAACAGGTCGTTGACCAACCCACCAACCTCCTTAGTCGCCTCTTATGACATGCATGGAAGGTGGCAGTGGTCCTATTCTTTTCTCCCCAGGGGCCCCAGTAACAACACGGGCGAAGACAGAACAAGTGAGCTTTATTTTCAAAACGTTAAGAAGAATTGGGCGTGCAGTCCTGTCTAACATTCTGCCCTTCATTATTCAACTTTCATTCATTAGGTAACATCCCATTTAATATAAAATGTAATTAAAGTATAACAAGAGTAACTTAGAGAATCCTTGTATCCTCCCTTCCCAGGGTAGAGGACAAAGGATGATGTTAGATTTCAACCATGACCATAACCCTCCAAGCCAGATTTTATTTTGAATGAGTTGGTTGATTTATGTATAAACCTCTCTTCACACACATGCATGCGCACATTTATGCATGCACACGCATGGGTGTTAGAGGAAGTTCTAGTGGACAGTAACGGATATTCTAGTACATCACTTACAGAGCTGATGAAAAGCATCAGAGTGTGGGAACTTTTGAGGAACAATATCATCTACACCTCTTGGCAAGATGTCAGAATGACAACCACTGATGTTGATGAAAATTTTACAGAATCATCAGTTGAATCTAAATCTCGTGTGCATAAATGGGTACAAGTAAACTCTAGAAGTGTGAGACTGTATCAATAGAAATGATAGTCACTGCATATTATGTAAATGAAATGAGCATAAGTTTGACAGAAGTGGAACACTGGGTATGTCTGCATCAAGAAAGTGAACCAATCATTACATTTTGATGTATCTTACATCCTTCCCATGCCATTAAACATCACATAGCTCACGTAGTTGTTTGCCAAGTTTTCCTGTTTTCGGCAAGTTTTTCAACTTTATCAAGGGATGTTATGCCCATTAAACTGTCTTCTCTTAACAATGTCCTCTTTAGAGTTTCACGTGGTTGACCTCTTTTTCTCCGGTCTGTTGTGCTCCACTTGATAGCTTGTTTTGGTATTCTCTGATTGTTTCTTCTCATCACATAGCCTACATATGTCTATCTTCTTTTTCTGATCACCCATGAGACAGGTTGTTGTTTGCTCATCTGTCTTATTTCTGTGTTGTTCTTAAATTCATTCTACTTTATACCAAGTATTTTCCTGAGGCGTTTGTTTTCAAAAGAGTCTAATTTCTTGTCTATTTCTTTAGTTGATTCCATCTTTTGCATGCATAAATACATATATGCATAAATAAATACATTTGAATTGAATAATCTTAAGTTGGTTTTTGTGCTTATAACTTTTGAATTCCATATGTTCTCAAGATTTTTGAAGGACAATGCTGCTTTTGCAATTCTAATTCTAACTTCTTTCCTGGTGTCACCATCCTGGTCTATGTAGCTGCCAAGAATTGGTTTACTTCATCCTTGTGAAGGGTTTTAGTTTGTCAGTGCCAACTGTCCCTTCTACATATATTTTTCCTTCTTGATTAATGAGAAGTTTCATTATTTTTGTTTTGTCTGTGTTAATTTCAAGACCTATTTTGCTAGCAAAGGAAGACAGTGAATCTGTTTTTTCCTGCATCGATTTCACATTGTCACTGATAAGAGTTATGCCATCTGCAAAATCAAGATCTATTTGGGTCCCATGTACCCAATCAATGCTAGTTTTACCTGTACGGCATCTTTTCATTATAAAGTCTATGGCAATTCCAAAAAGCAATGGAGATAATATACATCCTTGTTTCACATCTGTTTTAATCTGAAACCATTTGCTCATTCCTTCTTCTGTCTTGACTGCACAGATATATCCGTTGTAGAGATCTCTAATGAATTTATGTATATGGGTATATAAATCATTGATGGTCTGCAAATGGATGCATCAGCAGCAGGGCATCTTGCTTACAACAGAGAGGCCTACAGGAGAGCTGTTAGGGAGGCAAAGTTCCGCAAGGGACATGTAAAATGACTGAACTGGGTATATAAACCTATGCGGAGTATGGCTCAGCAGTAATTTTGAATGGGTTTGGAAACTGGAAATGTACCATATGAGCTGAGTCAGAGTTGAACAGTAGAAAAATAGAGAACTTGGTGTCAGAAAAACAGAGTACAAGCCATGTATGGATAAAATAGCATCCCTGGGCAAAAACAGATGAGGAATATTATAAACTCTCAAGAAGTGATGAAGTGATTTCTTCTTCTTCTTCTTCTTCTTTGTTCGCTTCTACCACCAAGACTGCACTGTGATCCTATTGAATTTACGCCTGTGGTCCTCGTTAGGTCCTGTGGTCTCCTGTGTGGTCCCCGAAAGGACCACATGAGATCCCCGAGAGGACTACAAGAGGTTCAGAGTATCGCAGGGCTTTAGCCTGTATTCTTGGTGGGTCTCTGAAGCAGATTGCGTGACACCGTGGTTTTTGTTGCACCAGTTTAGTCTAGAGTTGGACGTTCTCACCGGAAGACCTCGACGTGTTTAGGATATCAGTGCATCCCTGCTGGGTGAGAGGTGGTAGCCCACCCAGGCCAGAGTTGGACTTTCTCACCGGAAAACCTTGATGTGTTTTGAGATACCTGTGTATCACCGCCGGGTGAGAGGTGGTTGCCCATCCAGTCCAGAGTTGGACTTTCTCACCGGAAAACCTCAGCATGATTAGGATATGCAAACATCCCCGCCGGGTGAGAGGTGGTTGCCTATCTAGACTGCAATGGTCCAGTGTCTCCGACTTCAGCATTTTGCGGTCGTGGCCGCTACCCTTCCTAGTTGTGACCAGGATGGAGCTTTTGTCCAGGAGGACGAATCACGATGAAGTGATAATCTTCAGACTTAGAACAGGACATTGTAGGCTGAGACATTCATCGATACGAGAAATTGAAAATTGGCTCAATAAACCTATGTGCTTGTAACAAAGAGCTATGGACACCACATATCTTTCAGTTGCTAGCTACACAACCCAGTCTGGCTAAGGACCTTGCCAGACCTCAGCCCCATACAGAAGCTTTATGGTAGTGCTGAAAACCAGAGACGAACTGCCACATGTGAGAGAGATTGGTGTTGGTGTCTGAGCAAATGATGGAGAAGAAGAGTAAAAATTTTGGTGAACTTACTCTACAATTTGGATAAGTTCAATTTTGTGTAGACACGTGCAGTGTTGTACTAAAGCTACCTGACATTTGATAAGGATTAAAGATTTTATTTCTTCTGTTGTCAGAAGCATAGATTTGGAGTTCAGTTTTCCATGCGTCCAAGATATGGCATCATTATCTGTAGGAAAAGGTCACAGGGAAAGATAGTATCAGTGTTGAATCATTTATTCAATTCATCAAAGTTGAGGAGTTTGTTAGCAGCTATGTGCTATAGTGAGGTGAGGAAGAGGGAATATTGCAGTGTAAGTTGTTTTTTATTTTGGATTTCAAAGCAGGTCACATTAGATATGAATAATGAACAAATTTCAGTGAGAGAAAAAAAAATGTGAAAGTTTTAATAATTAAAATATCAGAGATTAAAACTGGTTAAAACTGGCTAAGATATGATCTGTACAACTAGTGTTCTAGATGATAAATATCCATGTGACACCTGGATACGTGTGTATACAGATGGATCTGCACATAATGCCATAAAGAATGGAGGGGCAGGAGCACATACTGACTATCCAAACAACACCACTGACAAGATTTCCATACCCACTGGAAAATACTGCAACAACTATGATGCAGAAGTTAGGGCAATTATTGCTGCAGTTGAAAAACTATCAGACTCCAGAATTGATACATGTCCTGTAGTAATTCTCACAGATGCAAGATCAGTACTGGAAGCTCTTCAGTGCAACAAACTACCAGACCTTAAGGATGCCTTGTCAAAAATTGGCTTACAACATGGAGTCACTTTGCAATGAATTCCCTCCCTCTGTGGGATACCAGGCAATGAGAAAGCTGACCATCTGGCCAAAGAGGGCACTGAAATGGAGCAACCAGACATACCAATCACCTATAATCAGAAGAAAAGCATGATAAAAACCTACAGGAAGCCACAAACACCACCACATGATGACTATCACACACTAAACAGGAAGGAACAAGTCACCATCTTCCGTCTCCGAACAGGACACACCCGACTCCGAAGTCATATGTATACAGAGTTTAAGGTTGGTACTACTAATCTATGTACACGTGCCCAGGTGCCTCCAGAACTGCACCAACTATGAGACACTGAGAAATAATTACTGGCCCAGTGAAACCACTAAAGAAGATAAGCTCTATGGTTCCATACATGAATTACAAAAAAACAGTGAAATTTATCCAAGAGACAGGACTGCAGATATAGACAGACAATGCGAACGAAGAAGAAGAAGAAGAAGATCTGTACAACAAATTCAGGATAGGATCAACTGACAAATGTGCTTGCGGCACAATAAGGTGACAGCGAACTGCAAGAATGCCCAATATATGAGCAACAGAAGGCAAATACGGCAAACTACCACCCCAGTTTGAAACAAACTATATATGGATGTGCAAGCTCTCCACATGACCACCGACTACTTCAAAAGTATACAAGTCGATGTCTGAAACTGTTCAAAGAAGAAAAAGAAGGAAGTTAAAAATTTGGTAGATAAAATATTAAGGAAAACATAAACATTTCACACCTAAGGCATGAAACAGCAGTACTGTACAAACATTAAGGGTTGTATACTTCTCTGTTGGTACCCCCCCAGTAACAGGCCATTTCTGGATAACAGGGCAAGGATCGCTGTGATCCCTGTAGTGGTGGAGTCTGCGTAAGAGGTATTGCACACTCCTTGATTTTAAGCTGCACTTAGTGACAGAAATAAATGGTCCCACTCCCAGTTTGACATAATTCTATGAATCACTATCTTCACAGCATCAGCTGCAAAGAACATCTGCTTGCAGTTCCAGAAGGGCAAGATGTATATACAGTAGCCACCACCATATTTGGTTCCAAGCCCTGCTATGGATGCTTGAAATTGTGGATCATACTAAGCCCTGTACAGTTTTTTTAACATACATACATAGCTGTGATGCAGTTTAATTTGAAAACTTTACACTGTAAGACATATTAAGGCTTCTTTTTTTGGCTTGGTAGAACTGCCAGAATTGCCATATTGGGACCATGTTAAGGCAAATAAGTTATACAAAGCGCTGTACCATAATTGTAGTGATACCATGGATGCCATGAGGTAACTATGTGAGCAGGAGACGGGATGGCAGGAGGGCGGGCATGATTAAAATTTAAGAATTCAGATTTATGAATTTCTGATTTTCGGACATTTTTTTATTTAATATTTTCAGACTACAGGTGACTGATACTGCAGATAATGGGGGACTTGTGTGTGTGTGTGTGTAAATGTGTGTGGTGTGTGTCTGTCTGCCTCTCTTTCTCTTCCTTCTCTTCTTCTGTTTCCCTGGAATAATTGCAGCCGACATAGTAAAGATGTTGAGGCACACCATTGTGTTGAATTGGGAGTGGGTATATATATATATATATGAAATTATTTGAGAAGTATAATCCTTTGTCATCAGGTCTGTTAATGTGATTTCTTGCAGTAACCAAAACTAGCTAAAATGACATATAAGGTGACCATTCTTTGTAACATTACCAGTACATAATGTGCTGTATTAAACAAAGAAAACCTAAAATATTTTGGACACATTAAATGTCATGATAATCTAGAGAAGACCATCTGGAAGGGTACATAATGGGAAAAAAAAAGAGAGGAAGACCAAGGTGAAGATGGCTGCAAGACATCATTGATGATCTGCAAATGGATGCCTAAGCAGCAGGCCATCTTGGTCACAATTGAAAGGCCTACAGGAGTGCTGTTAGGGAGGCAAAGTTCCGCAAGGGACATGCAAATGAATGAATGAATGAATGTGCTGTATTACTTTAGCCCAATTCTTTTAAATACAGATATATCACATTCATCAGATTAAAATCCCACAATTTTGAATGGGATATTATAGAAAATTAAAATCTATATAAGGAAATGACTTCTACATATTTTATAATATACTGGAAAGAAGTGTATGGTTGGACTGGCTGAGATAGAGAGCAGTGCTTCTTGTGTGAAAGATAAATATTAAGTCCAGTCTGTGAGTATTCCCAATATTGTTTGACAGCCTTCCTGCTTTCTCCCACTCCTTGTATGCATGGTCTGTTTCAGCCTTTTAAACCCCATTAGAACTCTTGGAATATTTTTTTCATTCCTGTGGAATCAGCATTCAGATATGTATCACCACTCATTTTTCACTTCATATGTGTTTTGTTTGTTTTGAGGCGTGGGATTCATTCCCTTTCCCGGCTCATACCAGGGGTGAATCTTGAAGGCTATGCATGTCACAGTACCTCTGCTCTAGAGGTCGGTCCCGCCCCAAACACGCCCATACTGGGATAATGCCTAAACCGGCTCAACCCAGGGGTAGAAGTCACTGGTGGCGAGGATTCGTCCTCCTGGACAAAAGCTCCATCCTGGTCACAACTAGGAAGGGTAGCGGCCATGACCGCAAAATGCTGAAGTCGGAGACACTGGACCAGGGAAGTCTAGATAGGCAACCACCTCTCACCCGGCAGGGATGTTTGCGTATCCTAATCACGCTGAGGTTTTCCGGTGAGAAAGTCCAACCCTGGACTGGATGGGCAACCACCTCTCACCCGGTGGTGATACATGGGTATCTCAAAACACGTCGAGGTTTTCCGGTGAGAAAGTCCAACTCTGTCCTGGGTGGGCTACCGCCTCTCACCCAGCGGGGATGCACTCATATCCTAAACACGTCGAGGTCTTCCGGTGAGAAAGTCCAACCCTAGACTAAACTGGTGCAATGAAAACCACGGTGTCACGCAATCCCGCTTCCGAGACCCACCAAGAATACAGGCTAAAGCACTGTGATACTCTGAACCCCTTGTGGTCCTTTCGTGGATCTCGTGTGGTCTATTTTGGACCACACAGGGGACCACGGGACGTAACGAGGACCACAGGCGTGAATTCAGTAGGTTCACAGTGCGGTTTTTGGTGGTAGAAGTGAACGAAGAAGAAGAAGAAGATTCCCTTTCCTTTCTGCTGGAGTAGGGCCGGGATGAAGCCATGCCAGGAGATTGGATTGTATCAAGACCATTCTTAACCTTGTAGCTGCGTGTGTGTCCTGTTTTACCCGGGTACTGCTCCGCAACCAACACACTCTGTCTTCAGCAGGCCGGGGGGTCCCGGACAAGAGGGCTACATCGTACGCGTGCATGTGCTCGCGCTGCCGGTACTCAACATTAGGTTACACTCCGTTTAATAGCACTGCAACTTTGAATTATTTGTTAAACCTGATTAGAATTTCACCACAGGAGTATATTTTAGCAAGGTCCTGTCAGTCACGTCTAGATAATGTCACTAGATTATAGTCCATGTGCGAATTAAGTCGGAAATATAAAGAATTGTTTCACTAGTTCACAGCGCATAGTACACCAGTCGCCATCTTGACCGGAAGTCCTTCATATGTGTGTATTGTGTCATCATCCCCTCCCCCAAGTCACTAGTGTAGTTTAAAAAAAAATGTTTTTCCTTTTAGCTTATCTTGTAGGCTGGTGCCGAAAAGAGGAATGATAAATGTATAGAATACAAAATGTTAATCATGTATGGCTTGCAATATATGGCAGTATATATGTTGCTTTCCTTTGCTGCGACTAAAAATGACTTTTTTTTTACTAACCTGCCTTGGACAAAAAAACAAAAAAAAAACTTGTAAAAGCCCTAGGATTTTGAGAGAAGGGCCTAGGAGATATTTTTCATTCTGTCTGGCAGAGCCCATGAACATCCATCAGGGAAATCAGGATGAGAATCTATAGTCGGAGACTGGTGTCCTTGCACTTCAGGCATTCCCATATACTGCGCACCTTCCGCACCCCCCCCCCCCCCCCCATTTCAGCACTCATTGAAGTGTGAGCCTGATGATGGAGTCAGTCACACACTGGCTGTGGATTATGTGCACTGAACCCCTTCATTCAGAAAATTGTCCACATCCCCTCTCCTTCCCCAATTCAATCATCCTCCTGATGTGATTGTTGTCATTCAACGTGGTATTGTTCTCCATACAGGGCCTATTCAGGGTAGCTCTTGCAATCTCCTTGTCCAGTTTTAGGGTGCCCTGAATTGATGCCATGCCTGCTAGCTTGTCCACTCTCACATTGCTTTTGACTCACAAGGCAGTAGATCCACGTCAGGCTGGATAATCGAGCCCAGTAGAAACTTGGACCCCCTACCTACAGAAATAATGTCTCTTGATTATCCGTAACATCTTTTTTGTACGCACTTAGCAATAATGCGTGGTACCCTGATTTTTGCGATGTGCCTTCTGGCTAGGTACCTCTGATTTCAGCACCTTTCCATGCTAAGGCAGACTGTGTGGTCTTGCTCAGACTGCCATGAAGACAGTGGTGTAGGCTGGCCTGACCAAAACTTTGTTTTTCAGACTCTGATGGCTGTACTTAAGCCCCTTCTCCACATAAGGCACAACAGCTTTTTTACAGTTCCACAGAGACACTCCAGCTTTGGGATGAGGAATCTGATAAGTGCTTCAGCGAGATCCATTCCTCGCCACCTGTAGTCTACAGGCTCTGTTTTGTTAATCTCATTCTGATAGACATTGTTATAGAGACCCATAGGCTTGTCATGTCCTGGATTAATTGATTTCAGACTTTCCTCATCCCTGCCAGCAATCTCCATGTCTCCATCAGTTCACCATCCTGACATTACATTTTACAAAAATAACAATAACAATTACTGTTGATTGCTACAGGTTTCTGGGCCACAGAAGTAGGTCAGAGTTATTAAGCAGTCAGATCTATGTTCCATGTCTCACAAAGACTATGTTAAGATAAGTGTGTTATTAACACAGTTGTTCCCAGGGGATCTCTGTAATATGTTTTGGGAGTCTGTTACAGTGACCCCATATGAGTTGTCCTGCTCCACCAACCAGAAAATTGCTTCTGATGCAGCCTGCACCTACATTCTCATGCTCAAAGTGGTGTTGCATGGACTCCTGATTTACTGGCAACCAGTTTTCTGTTGCGGTAGACAACATAACCCCATCCAATTTTTAGGCCTCGTACCACTGACCTGTCTGTGAAAATCACAGGGTTGTGTGGTTTGGAGTGATGCTGAATCTGTTCCTGTACCTGGGCTTCTGTTTTATCCTGAGCCTAGTCTTGGCATTCACAGCCAGACTGGATCACAACCTTCATTAGGCTCTGCATATTTGACACTTTAGTCCATTTCAGTTTTATGGGGATCTGCTTTGAGTCGCAGACTGCTGACAGTGTCTCTTCTGCCTCTGCCATCCACGATCTCCCAAGCTTGATGTGCTTGCCTTTTGCTGAATTCAGCTCAAGTAGAAGGAGGTAGTTTGCCCATACTCGTGCCTTACTTTCATGCTGGACATATCCAGCAAGTAGCACATAGCTATGATCAGAGTGTCTTTGGTGCACCCCAGAACTGCTCTCATGGCTTCATATTGGATCCTTTTGAGCTTTGTCGTGGACAGAGTCAGAAGGCCGAGGCCATACTCAACCACTGATATCACAGAGGGTATTTAGTTTTTCTGCCAAGCATGTTAATTTTTGAGGAAAGATTTTGAGGAATGAGTAAAGCTCAAAGCCTGACTGATGCACTGGTTTTGCCTTATAAGTGGTTCTGCTTGCATAAAATCATTTGAGAAGTTGGAGAGTAGATGTGATGTCACATGACTTGGAAGTAGTCTACTCTTTAATAGATATTTTTGTTGAATAACATTTTTTTTCCTATCAAAGAAGATAAGATGAAACACAGTGATTGTCATAGTCCACATTACTAACAGAGGTCATGTTAGTGGTGAATCTCCTTGTGTTTGTAAGCTGAAAGTTCTTAGCAATTGATGCTGTGAGGAAGAACTTGACCTTGTGTTGAAGTTGGTTTTTTTTTTTAAGTATAAGTACTTTTTAACCGGCTAGCATAGTGGTTAGAGCAATTGTCTAGCAATCGAACGATCGAGGGTTCAAATCCCCAGCTGAGTGGGATTTTTTCGGACCAATGCGGTCTCAGGGTTCACCCAGCCTCGGAAAATGTGTACCAGAGAAATCTAGGAAGGTAAAGCGGCCAGGCGTGATACTGACCACATCACACTTTCGTGTGCCAAAGGTCATGGAAAATACGAGCCTAACACCGTATTCCCCAATATACCTTAATGGCGTGGAAATGGGAATTTTACCATTTTACTTTTTAACTGTGGAAGTATCTTTGAAAAAAAAGTTTATGTTTCAAAGTTCATTTATTTGTGGACGTTAAATTTAGTATGAAATGTTCAGATATTCTTCCTGGTGGTTGGAGTTGTAGATTTGATTAATGTGTAGTTAGCCAAAAAAATAAGATGGTTTAGTCTGGTCTTTTTATATTGAGCACTTCATCATTTTAGTGTGATTTCTTCATATGTTTGTAAGGGCATATCTGTTGTCCCTTCATATCTTCTGATCCAGCCAGTCTTTTTTATGGTGCTTTGCAGAAATTAAGTTGTATGTTTCTTTGTTGGAGTTAGTGTGCACCCTATTAGCAAGGCCACTTGTCTTTTACTTATCCAGGAACTAATGGAGACATTACAATTAGTTGATTGGTGTTGGGAGATGAGATGACCTATTTGTTTCACTGGTTATAGCTAGGCCGTGATTATTTGTGTTTTAATAAGTATTAAGGAGATGGTATTTGTCAGTGTAAGATTGATGATGCTATCCTAATCTAATTGTATATAGAAAGTTTTGCTTTTTTTTTTTTTTTTACTGTCTTCTGTGTTTAGATTGGATGTCAGAATAGTATGTTCGTCATTATTTTTTTTTTCTTTCTTCTTGTCTTGGCAAATAAGTAAATTCATAGATATTTCTCTTGCAGTTTGCTTCATAATTTGTAAATCTAAAGGCTGTAGCTTAGAATGGACATCAATCATTATTGATGCTGAGCACAAAGTGCTTTTGTTCGGTTAAGCATAGAACAAAATAAGTATGTTACCATTTCAACTATCTGATTGTATAGTGTGTAGAAATAAATGGAAAATTGTTACTACTTGCCTGTGTGTATCTTAAAATGAAAAAAGTGGCTGTATACCTAGACTGCAGGACATACATCACTAGACTAAAAATGAACAATCCATATGATTAACATTGACTGTACATGTATTTCCACAATAAATATGGAATTTAATGAACAGGGTCTTTTAAGTTTGGCCACTGAGTTAATTTGCTGTTGCACAAAATCACTGCTGTGTATTATGTAGTATGGAATTAATCCAAGCATTAAATAATCGGGGGGAAAAAAAAACAAACATTGTTTCAATATATTGCTATAATCAAATTTCAGTTCTAACGTTTTGTTAATGTATATTATTTGTGTTTTTTTTAATTTCAGATGGATGCCATGTTAATGAAGCATAAAAGATTAATGACTTCAATCATTTAAGTTGTAGTTGTTGCGCTGTATTTATACTTTGTTAAAATTATTTGTGTTGTGCAATTGCTCCGATGGATTACGGCTGGGACACATCAGAGGATGAAGGAGGAATGGAGATTGATCTGGATGCTCAACAGGAGGAACAGAGAGAACTGAATCATGGGAAATCCGAAACAGGTATGGAGTGTTCAGTTCTTATTTTGGTCTCAGAAACATTTTATTTTGAAGGATCCTGATGTTCTTAAATGGAAATCTGATGCCTGTAAGAACAGTTATAGAGACTGTTACGTGTTTTCATATAGCTGTAATATAGTCCCCCACATTTTATGTGATGTCACTTTTTAAAAAAAATTTTTGGTCCCTTAAGAAGTCGATCATGTGGAAAGTTTTCAGCTGAAATCTTTTTCTTCTAGTTGCTCATCTCGGAGATTATCGCTGCTGCAGTCTCTTATAGTATTTCTTTTGGTTTGCATAACATTGTTACAGACACTTTTGAGTGGTTTTGAAATCAGAGCTTCTTTGATGCAAAGAAGCCACTTCACAGTCACACTATTTTTTATTGGAGGCCATTCATCCATCTATATGGCAGTGGGCTCAGTTTTCTTCTCCATTTGCTAAAGGCCTGTTTAAGCACAGTACAACTTTCAACTTTAATTACTGTATTATTTTATACATAAAGTCTCCAGAGATAAATATTTGGAGATAAAGATCTTAGTCTGTTGAAAATGCTTTTAGCCTGTTTTCCCCTAAAAGATCTTAGTCTGTTGAAAATGGTTTTAGCCTGTATTCCCCTCTTGATTTCAGTTTATCATTTTCTGTTCTCCATTTTAAAATATATAAACAAAAATATATAACATTTTATACATAACTGCAGGTTTAAAAAAAATTATTGTATTCATAGACATTTTTTTTCCTCCTGGCTGATTGTCATATTTTATCTTTTTATTTTTTTTCAAGAGCAGTATTACATCAAATAGAGCCAGAAAAATCTGAATGTATTTATTGTTATTATTATTCAACAGCCAAAGGTGATGTAAGTGGCAGAAAACAGTCTTCAGTGGCTGAAGATTATGACCCATCTGAACCAACTGATGACTATGATCCCTCAGATCCAACAAGAGACACTGATCCAGAAACCTTGAGAAAAGAGAAAATGGCAAATAAGAGTGAGAGGGTTACTTCTAATGCTGTAAGCCCTGGTCAGAAGTATGACCCTGCAGAGCCAACCCTCAGTGATGAGGAAGAAGACTCCTACTTGAGTTCTAAAGAGGGTATGCAAGCATTGCAGAAAGAGGCAGAAGAGAATGAGAATGTTGATGAAGAGAGTGATGGAAGGTGGGATTCACAAATGACGTCAACTCAAGAAGAGGCTCCAGCCAGTGTAGATGGAAAGAGTCCTTATAGTAGGATAAATTCAGATGATGGCAGTGATAGCCAGCCCAAGGCTGAGCAAGCTGAAGAGGAAGAAGAGAGAAACTGTAGCCCTGACAACAGTGTAAGTCAGAAAGAAAGAAGTCCATCAATAACTAATAAATCCAAAAGTGAAAGTCCATCATTAGGTCCTGTGGACACTGATAATGACACTCAGAACTCCCTCCTAGATGACATTGATGTCCCAGATGTCACATTTGATGAGAGTGATTTTGTTTTGGAGAAGGAACCATTTGAGAAGGAAAGTGAGCAGCAAGATAATTCTCATAGTTCATGGTCTGAAAGAGGTGAGGGTGAAAGTAAAAAGAATGTTTTGACTGAGGGTGAGGATCACAGCACACAGGATTTAGACAAATCCAGATCACCACACAGTGAAAGGAGACATTCATATTCACAGGAAGAGGGTATAGAGAATTTCAGAAGACAAGAAGAAGTTGACACCCGTAATGAGGAAGCTTTGGTTGACTTGTTTAGGGAGGAAAGTGATGCTGACAAAATAGAGGAGGATATAGCCAAACCGATGAAGAAAACAAAGAAGAAGATGATATCTAAGAAATTGAAGAAGAAAGGAAAGAAGTTGAAAAAAGGCCAAAGCAAGAAAGGCCAAAACAGACAGAAAAGTGACACTACTGTAGGTGATCAAAGGTTTGTTGAAATTAGGAGAGACAGACACAACGTGGAGATGAGAGAAGAGGGAGAATTGGAGGGCGATGGAAGTAGCCTGGGTCATAGAAAGTCTTATGATGAGAGAGCATCACTAGATATGTATGAGCAGGTGTTTGATATAAGAGAGGGAAGTCAGCAGGATGATGAACAGAGAGAGCCTGGAGAAATTGTGGAGGAGGGGAAAAAAAGATGGAAGAAGAGGGATAAGAAAGAGAGGAAGAAGAAGAAAAGTAGACGAGAAGTTGCTACTATAGAAGAAGGTAACCAAGGAGATGATGATTCACAAAAATTTCCATCTTTTCTGGCTGGGTTTTTTGTTCAGGATGAAGGAGGAGAGGATGATCTGGATGAGAATTTAGAAAACATGACAAGGCCATATGAAAATGGGGAGGCAAGAACTTTTCAAAAGGGAGGTAAAACTTACAGAAAACGACACAACTCGGAAGCTGAAGATTCTATAAAGAGTTTTGATCAAAATGTGGAACATATTGACAGCCAGGAAATTCGAACTCAAGAATCTGAGCATAGAAGAACTAGGAAGCATGATGAGAGGAGGCATGGGTCAAGAGAGAGGAGGCAGCAAGAGATGAGAGATATTCGAGAGATCCGACGGGAAAAAGAGCACCATCATGGCACACCTAGAGACAGAGACAGGGCAGACAGGGAAAGAGATCGTGAAAGGGAAAGAGAAAGGAGCCGAGGAGAAAGAGATAGAGAAAGAATGAGAGACAGGGATAGAGAAAGGGAAAGAGATCGTGAGAGAGAGAGGGAAGTTATATGGGATAGAGACAGAGAAAGAAATCGAAGAGTGGAGATGGAAGAGAGAAGACGACATCGTACTAGAAGTGGATCTCGTGAACACAGAAGGCGGTCACCTTCTATAGAAAGAATTCGTCGATCAAGATCACGGGACCGGTCAGCAAGACATAGGCGTCACAGATCAAAATCTCGAGAACGATCATCAGGTAGAGAGAGAGAAAGGGAACGAGAAAGAGAGAGATCAAAGCGTAGGCATAGAGAAAGAAGTCATGATAGAGAACCAGAAAGAAGAATCAGACGTGCATCACACTCTCGATCTCGAAGCCCACGCCACCGATCAGAGAGGGCAGGTTCGAACAAAGAGAACAGAGAAGAAACTCACAGGAGGAGACGACAAGTCCGTGCTCGTGAGGACAGTGAGTCAGAGGAAAGGGACACTAATCACCGCAGGCATCGAAGAGAGCGAAGAGAGTTGGAAAGAAGAAACAGTACTTCTTCATCCTCTACTGCTAGTAGTGACAGTGATACCAGACATAGAAGCAGTGGTCATCACTACAGCTTTAACAGTCACCACAGCTCTGATGAGGGTGCCTCAAGTGATGTGATTCTTGTAGAGCCAGAAAGAATTGTTATCAATCTTGATGAAGAGGAAGACCCCCCATCAAGAGTGGACATCACCCATGCCAATGAAGAAGACGACAGCACAAAATTGGTTGATGGTGAAAGCATACCGCCCCCTCCAGAACTGTCAAGAAATTCTAGGGGTAGTGCTTTGATCCAGATAAATCCTGCTGAGCCTGATGTTGAGGAAACTGACCAAGCCGAAGACCAAGAAGGTGATGCAACACCAACAAGAGATGAGCACACAGATCAGGCTCAGTCCAGTTGGCTTGATAAAGGGATGCCAGAATCTGACTATGATCCAGCTCATCCTACTGAAGAAGCAGAAGAACAGGAAATCAGACCAGCTACTCCAGTCAGTGACGGCAGCCCAACACTCCCACCTGCTGAGCCAGGACCTGTTCCTCCAGATCACCCTCCACCCGAGGAAGTGCGACCTTCTCCACCCCCGGGCCCATCTCTGTTAGAAAGAAATACTGCAGTTCCCCATTCTCAGCAACCACTTCTGCCTGGAGTTCCCAGGGCACAATTGTCTCTCATTTCACAGTTTCAGCAACAAGCATCGCAACAGCAAACACCCCAGCAACAGCAATCATTACTGCCTTTCCAAGGAGGTCCTGCCGGTCTGCCGGTGCAAGCACAAAGATTTCCCCCATGGTCAGTTTCAAATGGCCCCAACTCCAATATACTGCCTCAGAATAGTGGCCCGCCTCCAAGACATCTCACACAGCGAGGACTTCTTCCTACACCAGATGCCCGTCCTCTTTTTCCAATGGAAAATTCTCGGCTACAGCTGCCATTTGGAGCCTCCTTGCAACATTTATCTCAGCCTCCACCTCCCAGAGAGGGCTTACCTCAGCAGATAAATACAGTTCGACCTCCAATGCCCATCTCTGCTATGGCTCCTTTGGCCCAGCTAACAAGTTTACTGCCAGCTCTAGAAAGAGCAAAAATGTCTGCACACAGAGAGGAGCATACCATGTCTCAATCTTCTCAGATGTTCAAACACCCTCTGCCAGCAGCATCTTCTCAATCCTCCCTTGGGGGGAAAGCTCCTCTTATGAGTAGCTCAACAACAAACTTGTCCTCTGGTCCTGTGCGATCATCTCGTGGCACAGGTGACCTCTCAGAGTCAACTGAAGTGGTAGACATGGACATGAGTCCAGGAGAAGATGACTGTGAACTGGAACTCCCATCTCCCAACTCCTCCGACAGTGACTTAGATGATAATAGGAGGAGGAGGGGACGAAAGACAGATTCTCGAACAACAAAGGGTATTTTATCTGCTGATACTTCCAAATCTGGCCCTGATAAAGGTTTGATTCAGCCAGCAATGTATCTGAAGGCCTTGAGTAAAGCTATAGAAAAGTTGACACCTAAACCACAGTCAGCTGCAGGTCCAGCCAGCTCATCACAAGACAAGTCAAAATCTCAAGGTGGGAGAAAGAAGAAGTTGGAAATTAATGATGATGATGTGCCCACATCTGCAGTAGATCTTACCAATAAAGAAAAGGTAAGAATGGCTTTAATTTAACTTGGGAGATAGGGGAGGTTTGATCAAACTTTTAAGAGGTACAAGTTTTTTTTTTGTGTGTCTCTGATAAATTTATTTACTGGACCAGAGATGATGCAGTGGTTCTTAATCTTTCATTGGCAGTGGACCCCTTTCTGGTCTAATAACAGATGTGGCCTCCTCATTAAAAATAAAGCAATAAATAGAACCCAGATTTTCATCAAGCTAGTCCATTTGATGCTCTGTGAGGCCCTTTCCCCCCCCCCCCCCAATTCTTCCATAGACCCAGTTTAAGAACTGCTGTAGAGATGTCTCATAGAGATAGATTGCTGCATTACTTCAGCCAGGCTATTGGTGTAAATGTAAGCATATTCTCCATGCAACTGAAGGTTGCTGGAAAGCTGTTTGGGGGAAAGGGGGCCTGATTTTTGGATTGAAGCCATTTCTCTCATCTGATTTGACACTTGTGATCCATGATCTTTCGCAGGACATCAACTGCAAGAGTGGGCTCATAATTTCATTGAGATCATAGTCGGTCAGATTTATGTTCAGTTTCAACAGCTGTGTTAGTGGAGATACCTATTTTTTGCCAGCCTGCAAGACATGGGTGTATTGGAAACGTCCGGGAAATGAAGCAACCGATAAGCTAGCAAAGGAAAGCACAAAGAAAGAATAATTCAGACACAGTATATCACAGAAGGAAGTGAAAATAGAGTTTAAAAGGAAATACTAATATACCTGGAGGCAGAGAACAAACAGCAGGCACCCACAGGACCCCATAGTAAGACTAAACAAACAACAAACCACAGTCTTCAGGTTACAAACCAGACATTGCAGACTCAACACTCATTTCCAACAGGCCATTGCATGTGCCAAAATGGCCCCCAAGACTTCTGAACACATACTGCTGACCTGCACCACATACATAAACCTCAGGGCCCATCTCTCCTGAGAGCCTGTCCAAGAGAGAAGCACAGAGGAGAAACTCTGGGGTTCCAGTGAAGACATCCTGCAGACAGCAGGATTCATGGAGACATTCCAATTTCCTGTTTAGAAAGCTGAGCATATGAAACTGAACACAGAATTTGGGGGGGGGGGGGAGAATTAATACATGTCATCAAAAATTTATTAAAGGAAATAATTTTAGTACATATCATTAAATGGTAGCCCGGTTAGTTGGGTGGCTAGGCGCTCAGTTTACTAATCCTGTGTGACAGGTTCAAATCCCAGCAGTGGGATTTTTTTCATGGTACACACCACAAAGATGCCGGGGTCCACCCAGCCTCTAAAAATGGGTTCCAGAGAAATCTGTGAAAGAAAATGCGGCTTAGTGTGATGCTGACCACATCACACTTTCATGTGCAGAAGGTCATGGAAAAAGTGGGCCTAACACCATATCCCCAGTATGCCCTGATGGCATAGAAATGGGAATTTTACCTTTATTTTGCACTTACATGTCATGAAATATTTATCAAAAGGTATAATTTGCTGGCAGCAATCAGCAGCAATGAAGGTTGAGAACCAAATAGGAGCATTCCAAGACATAAAACTGAGAGTGAGACAAGGATGTGTTCTGTCTTCTGACTTCTTCTCCTTGTACAGTGAAAACATAATGAGAAATATAGAGAGCTTGCCAGGAATATCAATTGGTGGGTACCATCGTAACAGCTTAAGATATGCAGACGACACAGTTCTGATTGCTAAAAGTGAAGGGGAGCTACAGGCTCTTCTGGACATCATGTTTTGTAAAGGTCTCAGCCTGAATAAAAATAAGACTGAAGTGATGGTCATCTCAAAGAAAAGAATACCACCAAAATGTAGCATTACCATCATTGGCACAGAACTGAAACAAGTTGATAGATTCAAGTACTTAGGAACAATTATAACAGCTGATGGGAAATGTCACAATGAAATGAAAAGCAGACGTGCTCAGACCAAGTCAGCATTCCAGAAAATGAGAAACATCTTGTGCAACAGATCTATATCAATGGAAACAAGATTCCGAGTACTTAAATGTTACATTGAGCCAATTTTGTTTTATGGATGTGAAGCATGGTCCATGAATAAGAGAGTACAGTAAGAAATGGAGGCCATAGAAATGTGGTTCATAGGGAGGATGTTGAAGGTACCATGGACAGCTAAGAAAACCAATGAAGAAGTCTTAAGAGAGGCTGGAGTTAAAAGTCAAATTACAGCAAAGATCAGAGGCAGAGATTTGTAGGACATTTTCTGAGAAGAGGAAAATTGGAACACATTGTGGCAACTGGAAAAATTGAGGGAAGAAGAGACAGAGGAAGACAGAGAAAAGTTATTGGATGGGTTGTCAGCGTGGCTAAGAAGAAAGTCACAGATGGATCTCAGAATCAAGCCTAAAGACAGGGAATTGTGGAGAGAAATGATCGCCTACGCCACGCGGCACTGCACTTGATTGATTGATAATTTTAATACATATCATCAGAAATAAAAACCTTAAATATAAAAAAAAAACTGAGATGTAATAGGAAAAAAAAACCCCAAACTTTTCTTAACCCAACAGCATCTTTCCAGCAGTAGAGAAAACTGAAGAAAATGCAATGATTGTATGACAGACATGTGGGATTTTTGCAGAACACTTATATAAACAGACATACTAAAATTCAGCTTTAAGTGTATAAGCCACACGTTTTTGAGATAGTTACTTAGATGGGAAAAAATGTATCTAACAGGCAGGCAGATATTTCACAAAATTTCATGTGGATTATTATGTCTGTACAATGTAAGCAGTCTCATAATTCTACAGTCAAAATGCTTTCCTGACCTGTCACCTGTACTTTGTTTGCCAGTACCTGAAGAAGCTTCACCTGCAGGAGAGAGTGATTGATGAGGTGAAGCTAGCAATCAAGCCATTCTACAGCTCTAAGAAAATCACAAAAGAACAGTACAAACTTATACTCAGGAAGGCAGTCCCCAAGGTACCTTTGTCATTTACTAACATAGTAAAACATGTCTTGTAATCTAAATAATCCTTCATGAAGTGTAAAATAAAAGACCAACATTGTATGGTTCAGTTTGATGGAAAGATAGGATTTTGTGTCTTCTCTTATCTTCTTATTTCTAGCATCATGTGAAACAGAACCATCTGATTCTGACTGCTCTTTCTGCACTAGTACCAGTTTTATCACAGTTATACTTATCTTTTACCATTCATACAGTGTGCAGTAACATTAGTTTAACATTTATGTGTGTATTTATATATATATATATATATTTAAAAACAATTTTTTGGCATGGGGATGGCTGAGTAGACTCTCAGACTGAATGTTGTGGGTTCAGACTCTGGTCATCACACTGTCATTTCTATTTGTAAAGTGTTTTTGGTGGTGCTACAGAGTTTGTGCACCCATCTGAGATCTTTCTTCAGTGGACTTGTCCTGAGAGCAGTGATGATCACCCTCTAATATTTTTATGTTTTTTTTAGGCTGCTGCATTGTACAAGAATTTTATGATTACATTCTAATACTTTACCAGATTGTGAAAGTAAAGTAGCTTGTTTGAAAAGAAATGAAGGCAGGAAGATGTTTTTTTTGTTTACTGTGACTTTGTACACTGAATGAAGGTTTCTCAGAGCAGGAAGAGTGAGTTCTGCATCAGTTTTCACCATGTTCCATTCAGCCAGATTGCAAGAAAAGGATTCCTTGACACATTTGTGTTCAGGAAACTTCATCTGGAATTGGACAGTATTTGCTTGCAAGATGAAATGGACTAGAACATACTTTACATCTGCCAGTGTATAATGATAAAAGTTCATGTAAGATTTAGTTCTAAATTCATAGTAGGGTAATATGGACACCCCCCCCCCCCAAAACAAAGGTTTGGCAGTGTGTATACTTTGCTTTCCTCATTCTTCTCATTTATTAATAATCTGAAGACCTAAGCATATATATATGTGATAAAATGGAATTTTATCTGTTTTGTCATGTTTGTAAGTTTTCCATATCTGTGTTCAAAAAGGTTAATTATGATATTTTACTGTGTATACCCCAAAGGCATAATTGTCATCAAACAGGAGTTCTTAGTGTACAAATTCTGTGTTTGCAGGTCTGCCATAGCAAAAGTGGTAACATAAACCCACAGAAGATCCAGCAGCTCGTTGTAGCCTATGTGAACAAGATCAGAAAAGGCAAGGGAACTGGAGGTGGTTTGGGTGGCAAAAAGAAGAAACAGCATCAACCAAAAGAGGCACAAGTTTCAAAAGAGACAGGTCAAGCATCTATCAGGCAAAATGGAGACTGGGCAAAAAAGCCCACTAGATAACTCAAGTTCATATGTAAATTGGAGTATTAAATGCTGTATATAAATATTGACAATATTTTGAGTGAATGTCCAAAATATTTTGAAGAAGTAAACCATTTCTTATTTTTTGCTGTCCATGTTACATTATGTGTATAAACACCGTATATATTTGCTGAAGAACTTTATTGAAATAGCACCACAAGTTCAGTCTTATACTTCAGCATATGTAGGACCAAAAAAGTCCCATCAGTGTGTTTAACTGTTTAGTGACTTCACTGTGTAATGCTAGAAGTTTTGAATCAACGCTTGTCTTAGTTTTCATGCTATTGTGGAACAGTAGACTTCTTGTTTAAGGAATAGGTTCAGCACTTAAGACACTCCTCTAGGTTAATGACTTTTTTTTTTTTTTGCATTTGCTTCTTTACATACATGCATCTCTCTACATTAACATTTTAAATAAAAATTTTTCAGTGATGCTCTCCAACCAAGTTTCTAAGGAGAAACTGACGTCTTCTTTTTTTGTTTGCCATAACTCCCTGAGAAATTTGACATGGCGCATATCGAGAAACTACTATAAATGCAGAAAACCTTTCTTGTCTCTTGGTTGGTGAGATCACATGCCAGTTTTGAGCAAAAGTGAACACCTGCCAGTAAGATGAAGCAGTTTGGAGTGTATTATGCATACATATGTCAGTGTGTTAGGGAAAAATGAATATTTTCATAAAAATCAGTTCCCCATCTGTCATACTACCTGTGTTCATATCAAGTGAATATATACTGTTCAGAAAAAAGAAACGCAAAAAAATATGATGTTGTGATTTAAACTGAAGTTTGCTAATCAGACAAGGGCAAATTGCCTGAAATGTTCACTTGGACATCAGCTTCATATGCTGACCTGAATTGTACTCAGCAGATGATTCATGAACACAGAAAAGTGACACTAGTCAAAACAGCATTTTTGATAACTCATGACAGGTTCATGAGAATCCTGTGAAATGTACTGAACACAAAACTCACTGACCATGTTATTGAATGCCTACAAAAGATTGACGCTCCTCGAATCAATTCATTAATGCTCAAGTATGGCTCATCTCACTACAGAACGACTCATCATCATTGGACATTTACAGACTGGACAGTCACAAAGTGTAGTGGCCAGGCAATTTAATGTGGTTAAAAGCACTGTTAGTCACCTTTGGAGACGATTTCAATAAACTACCTAAGTTGCAGACTGGCCACACAATGGAAAAACCATAGTCACAACTCCTGCCGAGGACCACTTCATACGGCTGCGTCACCTCAGGAATCAATTTGCATCTGCGTCCTCAGCAGTCCAATCAATGACAGCAGCTCATCGAATTTCAGATCAAACAGTCAGGAACCAGCTGCACGACACTGGTCTTTGAGCTAGAAGACCCTTCAGAGGTCATGTTCTTACGGACCGGCATCGCCAGAACCGACTGCAATGGGCGAACCAGCATCGTCAATGGACCGTTGTGAATGATTGGAGAAGAATTTGGTTTAGTGATGAATCATTCTTTCTGCTCCAGCGACACGATAGATGGAGAAGAGTTTACCACAGAGTCCATGAGCGCTGCGCCTAGAACTGCATGGATGAGGCTCCTCCACATGGTGGTGGAGGTGTACTAGTGTGGGGGACGATCAACTTCATGGGAAGAAGTGATCTGGTGCAAATTGAAGGATGCCTGAATGCCCATGATATGTTGCTGAAATTCTTCATCCTCACATCCTTCCACTTCTAGCTGCACTACATTTATTTAGCAGGGTAACACTCGACCTCATGTGGCACAACTCACCACCCAGTTCCTTGCTGACTACAACATCCAGACCATTCCTTGGCCATCCATGTCATCAGACATGAACCTAATAGAACACTTATGGGATGAACTCAACAGGCAAGTCTGTCAGCGAAACATGGCGCTAAACAATCTCCAACAGTTGTCTCTTGCACAGCAGGAAGAGTGGGCAGTCATCCCACAACAACAGATCTAATGGCTAATTGGATCCATGTCAAGGAGATGTCATTCTCTGATACAGGCCAGAGGATGCCATACACCTTACTGAAATGGAGGTCTCATTCGCAAAGAATAAAAGTCCAAACCAAATTTAATGAACATCACTTCATTGTTAAAGTCTTAAAGTTTCTTCATGCCAAGATTGAAACATTAATTCTGTAAAATACAGTTGTGAAACAGGTTTGAAAATTGGTGTCCATTATGACTACAGTAGTGTTGTTTTCTTTTTTTTGTGAACAGGATATATAAAAAATAACTCAGAACATAAAACGACTGGCATTTAGAGAGGTCTTCTTGGTCTGTGATGTGATGATTTCACAGTGTAGTGTTAGAAGTGGTAATCCATGACACAAAACCCTCTGGTTTCTAATGCCAAAATGTAAAAGATTGACAAATTAAATATCAGTTTATGAATGACATAACTCAGTTGATGATTTCTAACATATACATTATCCTGAGAGCGACGTCGGTTGTGGAATGGAGAGTTTGGAAGTGCGTATGGTAGAGTAAAATGCTTGTTTCAAAGATCCTTCACAGATAAGCTGTTGATTGTGTGAATCTTGATAGATTCTTAATGTGTTTCTGAATGTCACAAGGAACTAGAAGTGCTGATCTGTATAATAAACATGGAGTGCATATCACATACAAAAGTGCAGGATGAATTGGATGGTTTTCATTAAAATGTTTAGTTTAATAAACATTTACAGTCATGTAATTGAGCATGATTTTTGTGTATATGTATGTGTGTATGTGTTTTTAGATGGTAGTTATAAAATCACAAAGTTAGAATACACTTGAAACAAACATGTGTATAGTGCTGACTTTCCTGTTTAACCTCATGATGAACATCTAATTTGCTGATTGTATTGGTGGGTTTTTTCTGTTGTTATATAATCTTATCAAAAACAAAAGCACATCTTTGATTTTCTTATCTCTTTCTAGTGTTACAAGCATGTTCATTTAATTCTAATTCTACCAAACAAAACCCATGACCAGTGTACCCTCTAAAGTTCTGCAACTCATGTGCAAAATTTTCATCCCCTGTGCAAATATACTCTCAGAAAAAAAACAATTTTGTGTACACACATGTGTCATAGCATCAAATTACAAAGTATAATTTAATAGAAAAAAAAAAAAATAAAATCCAAAAAATTATGGAAACGGTCATTTAGCGCTATCATCATTTTATTCAGCAGTACTATTGCTCAGAATAACATGAAATTGAAAAATAGCAGTTTTATTTCTAAGATTTTGTGTCCAGCATGATTTTTGTGTGTGTGTGCGGCCAGGTTACTGTGCCCATGTCATGTGAATACTTTATAATATTCAGCATCACTGCTGCCATGTTTTATAAGAGAATGACAGGATGTCTGTTTTGAATGCTGATGGCAGTTAACAGCTGTTTAAATGGCCAGGGTTAGGATAAAAGTTAAATGAATTCAATCTGGGTGGGACATAAAATGTGGAAACTTATCCGTCATAGTTTCCCTAATTTTCTTAAAGTAAGACAGCTTTCATCTTGTCTAGTTTATGTCTGTCTTGATTGTTTTCTCATCCTTACTGTCTGTCTTTGCTGTAGATGGTCTAGTTTTATGAATTCTCCACACATGCTGACATTTTATTATTAAAACCCATGCCATTTGATCTGTTAAATGATGCATTCGTGTTTTGTTTTGAAATAAACTTTTACCAATACAGTGCAGATATTTTGTGATGTTCTGAAAAGAAGCTTTCAGCTTAAAATGTTGAGTGTCATCCCCTTTTGCTGTTTCTTTACTGGTAATATAAGAAATAGAGAGTGTTGTTTGAGATTATTTGCAGATACAAAGTACTTTCAGTAGTAATGAATGTTTAACAGCTTTATAATTCCTCTTGTATGCAAGCGGGTCTTATGAATGTATGCTTTACTATGTATATTTCTTGTAAATGTAAAATAAAGAAAATACTTCTGACTACATTTTTGGTTCTCTCTTTTGTTATAATTGTTATTATGTTATTGTGTTGAATAGGGGATTATTTATCTGGTAAGTTTATTTTATCAGCCTTGATGATCTCTATGTATGTCATCCAACCATCCTTCACAGTTAAAGGGAGTGTGGCAATTTGAGAAATAGCGGGTGCCACAAGAGAGTATATGGATATACATCTGAAGGAATAATTTGGAAGGTAGGTGGTATGTTAGTAGTATGTAAGTAGCTTAGTGTAACAGCCATCATTGCAGTGTAAACTTTATATTGGTTGTAAAATGTCTATGCTAACAGAGTAGTCAGTCTGTCTGTGTCAAATATACAACAACAAAAAAAATGGATATTTTAACATGTAGTGTGTTGTTTCTGGTTATCTGCTTGTACTGTTTTTCTAGCTCAGACTTCCGTGTGCTTATGTTTCCCTGAGCTCAACTTGGTCACATAATCCTGTTTATTGTGGACCAGCTACTTAAGTGATTTTTCTGCACTCTGCTAGAATTTGCTTCTTTCATTGTTTTTTTTTTTTCTTTTTACTGTCAGATGTGGTTTGCTCAGAATGTGACACATACAGTGCCTTTGAATACAATATACTATATCATCTGGAGTTATATTTAATACCTCTGTGCCAATATATCCATTTCTCACAATTTACCCTTTAGTTTTCTATACTAATTTTAGTAGTAACAGTTTGAGAGGAACCAAGATGGTGCTATCACAGCTGGCTTGGTAATAAGTTTAAAGAAATTGCCAGAGCCATGTGTTCTTTCTGATTCTATCAAAACATATGTACTTCCTTGGTTTATTTTGAATGCATTATGTTTGGTACGTTCATTTACTTTTTTTTTCTTATTTTCACTATACAGTGGAGTGAATAATAACATTAGCATTTGCTTACAATCTTGTGCATTATTACTTTGTTTCAGGTGAATTACCCAAATAGAGGTGAAAGATTTTTGTGAAGTGGAGGGTTCTGTAATGAAAGATCACAAACCACAATGTCTTCAAGTGAAGCACAGAAAGAAATAGACGATGTCGGTACAGAGGTAGAACAAGATGGAGAAGAAAAGGATCTGGATTCATCTTTGATAGAGGATGAAGAAGAATCCTCAGAGGCAGACGAAGAAGACGATGAAAGTGAGGATGAGGAAGAACAAACTGATGGCGAAGGGGAAGCTGAAGAAGAGGAAGAAGAAGAAGCAGGAGAGGGTGATGAAGGTGCGTGCTCCTGGAATTAGTTTATCCATTTTAAATCATGCTTTCATGGTTGTTCATCTTCTTAAGTTAGAATTATCCCATGCATCATTTCTTAAAGAATCATTGCTAATGTCTTGAAGTTTGTTTTAGTGGAGCTTGAAGGTTACATTTAGTAAAATCACAAGATTACATTTAGTGGAGTCTAAAAGTGGCATTTGAGTGAATTTTGAGACTGCATTTAATGTCATTTATTGGAATTATTGAGATCATATTTAATGTAACCTAAAGATGATATTTGCTTGGACTTGAAATTAAATCTAAAGTTACAGTGGTGTTGAAAGATGCTGGAACATACTAGAGTCAGTGTAGCAAATCTAGACTTACTACTAGAAATCTGTGAAAGTTTCTAATTAAAACAAATTGGTAAGGGAGTGTAGGGAGGCTGTGGCCAATTATTTTTTACTTCATGGGTCTGCAATATGAAAAAAAGATTGGGAACCTTTGTGTTGAAATGCAAATTGGAAAGAATCCTTTGTAGAAGTACCATTTATGGTATTCTAAACTGTCAACTTCTCAAAGAGGTTACAAATGTCATAGATTAAAATCATAGGGAGAAGATAATAATATTTCTTTGTAAATGCCATGAGGAAACACCAGAAACTTTTCTACACAGGAAAACCTGAAGGCAAGAAAAAAAAAAGGAGAGAGTTTGAGAGAAAAACATTTGGATGATCTAAGAGATGGAGGGAAAAATAATGCATTATATCGGATTAGTGGTATTGAGGACTGCACAAAATGGGGAAAAAAACCTCCATCCATAGGCAGCTTGTATGTATGATGATATGAGCAGTCAAAGTTCTTTTGGCCAGAGATAAGTTTGTTTTTTTTTTTTAAACCTAAACCAAGGTTTCTCAATCTGTTCCTCCTAATGCCTTCACTCCCTTTCTGTTCTGCATTAATTTTTTTCTCTGACACACATTTTCTAAAAATTTTCCCCTATGATACTGTTACTACAGGAAATATTTGCATTTTCTCTGATGATCCCCTGAATTCATAGCCCCCTTAAGGAGTCTGCATTGTTTCCATTCAGAAACCCTGTACAAGACTGCCAACTCTGCAAAGTGATTTCCGTTTTTTTGTTGTTGTTGTTGTTACTTGTCATTAACACTGTAGGGATAATTTGGTTTTACAGATTTTGCAAAGTCAAGAGTAATAAAATTTTGGTACATTTA
Organism: Achatina immaculata; assembly: GCA_009760885.1. Classification (NCBI taxonomy): domain Eukaryota; kingdom Metazoa; phylum Mollusca; class Gastropoda; order Stylommatophora; family Achatinidae; genus Lissachatina; species Lissachatina immaculata. Next base: position 1,807,739 of record CM019694.1, read on the forward strand.
GTGAGGACCTCATAAAAATTTAGTACAGCTGGTGAGAAACTCATAAAATTTCAATACATTTGGTGAGAAGCTCATAAAAGTTTAGTTCAGTTGAAAAAGATCTCATAGTAGTACAGCTGATGAGAAACTCCTACAAGTTTATTACATTCGGTGAGGAACTCTTAAAATGTTAGTACATTTGTTGGGGAACTCCAAGGAAACTAGTAAATTTTCAGTTTATTTGGTGCAGAACTTAAAAGACGGAATAAAAAAACCCGTATAGTTGTCAGCAAAATCATCAATAAAATAATTATAATCAGTTCTAGCTTTGAAAGATATGTTTTTTCCCATGTGTTTTTCTTCATTTATAATGCACAGAGGGATGTTTGTATATAGGTGTTTCTGAAGAGGAAGACACGGAGGATGAAGACAGTGATGAGGATGAGGAAGATGGTGATGCTGAGGAGGAGGAGGAAGATGGTGATGCTGAGGAGGAGGAGCAAGGTGAAGAATCGGCCAATTCTGATGTTTCATCTGGGGATGAGAACTGTGACAAGTGCCCAATTTGTCTCAACCGTCTAAGAAAGCAGGACATTGGAACGCCCGAGTCGTGTGACCACTGCTTCTGTTTGGAGTGTATCCAAGAGTGGGCTAAAGTATGAAGTGTCTTTATTTATTTATTTTTTTTTTTCCATCTAAGAGTGGGCTAAAGTATGAAGTGTCTTTTTTATTTATTTTTTTTTTTCCATCCAAGAGTGGGCTAAAGTATGAAATGTCTTTTTATTTTTCTTTTTTTCCATCCAAGAGTGGGCTAAAGTATGAAGTGTCTTTATTTTTCTTTTTTTCCGTCCAAGAGTGGGCTAAAGTATGAAATGTCTTTTTATTTTTCTTTTTTTCCATCCAAGAGTGGGCTAAAGTATGAAATGTCTTTTTATTTTTCTTTTTTTCCGTCCAAGAGTGGGCTAAAGTATGAAATGTCTTTTTATTTTTCTTTTTTTCCATCCAAGAGTGGGCTAAAGTATGAAGTGTCTTTTTATTTTTCTTTTTTTCCATCCAAGAGTGGGCTAAAGTATGAAATGTCTTTTTATTTTTATTTTTTTCCATCCAATAGTGGGCTAAAGTATGAAGTGTCTTGTTATTTTTTTTTTTCCATCCAAGAGTGGGCTAAAGTATGAAGTGCCTTTTTATGTTTTTTTTTTCTCCTTTCTTAGGTCATTTGTGCCTTGTACTATCTTATATCTTATCTTATATCCTTCCCGTGCTGTTAAACGTCACATAGGGCTCGCAAAGTAGTTCGCCAATTTTTCCTGTCTTCAGCGAGTCTTTCAACCTCATCAAAGGATTTTATGCCTGTTAATTTGGCCTCTCTTAATAATGTCCTCTTCAGAGTTTCACGCGGTCTGCCTCTTTTTCTTCGGCCTGTTGTGTTCCACTTGATAGCTTGTTTTGGGATTCTCTGATCATTTCTTCTCATCAAGTGGCCAACATATGTCATCTACTTTTCCTGATCACCCATGAGACTGGTTGTTGTTCAGTCATTTGTCTTATCTCTGCATTGTTCTTGAATTCATTCCACTTGATGCCGAGTATTTTCCTTATGCATTTGTTTTCAAAAGAGTCTAATTTCTTTTCTATTTCTTTAGTTGTTTTCCAGCTTTCGCATGCATAAATGAGGGTGGATATTACATTTGAATTGAATTGTCTTAACTTGGTTTTTGTGCTTATAACTTTTGAATTCCATATGTTCTCAAGATTCTTGAAGATTGATGCTGCTTTTGCAATTCTGATCCTAACTTCCTTTCTAGTGTCACCATCCTGATCTATGTAGCTGCCAAGGTATGCAAATTGATTGACTTCTTCAACATCTGTCCCTTCTGTGTGTATTTTTCCATTTTGATTGAGAGGAATTTTCATTATTTTTGTTTTGTCCTTGTTAATTTCAAGTCCTATTTTGCTAGCCAGTGAAGACAGGCTATCTGTTTTTTCTTGCATGAAATTCACATTATTACTGATAAGAGTTATGTCATCAGCAAAATCAAGATCTTCTAGTTGGGTCCCATGTACCCAGTCAATACCTGTGTTACCTGTGCAGCATTTTTTCATTATGAAGTCTATTGTAATCCCAAAAAGTAAAGGAGATAGTATACATCCTTGTTTCACACCTGTTTCAATCTGGAACCATTCAGTCATCCCTTCTTCTGTCTTGACTGCACAAACATATCCATTGTATAAGTCCTTAATGATGTTGACAATTTTAGATGGTATTCCATATATACTTAAAATTCTCCATAATGAATCTCTGTGTATGCTATCAAATGCCTTTTTAAAATCTATGAAGTTCAGTATTAATGGTTTCTGCTTTTCAATATGTTCTTCAAGTATTATTCTGAGAGTAAAGATCTGGTCGAGACAGCTTCTCCCTTTTCGAAATCCTGCTTGTTCTTCTCTCATTGCAGTATCCACTATATGAGTCTATTCAAAATGACCTTGCAAAATACTTTTGACACAACTGATATTAAGGTTACTCCTCTCCAGTTGTTACAGTCACTAAGGTTGCCCTTTTTTGGTATTTTAACAATGATTCCTTTCTTCCAATAAGAAGGGACCTTTTCTTCTTTCCAAATCTTGTTAAACATTCTCTGTAGTTGTCTCATGTTGTCACTATTGATAGCTTTTAGCATTTCGGCTGTTATTTCATCTTCACCTGCAGCTTTGTTGTTAGCCATTAAATTCACTGCTGTTTCAATTTCATGCAATTTAATTTCACCTAGGTTGACATTTAGTTGTGGGGCTGGTAAGTCACTTTCAAGGTTTAACAATTCTTTTGGGTGTGGTCGATTAAGTATTTCTTGGAAGTGTTCAGCCCATCTTTGCTTTTGGTCTTTATTTGATGTTAATAGTGTTCCAGTTTTGCTAAGGATTGGTCTTTCTTTAGATGTAATAGTACCTGTTAGCCTCTTTTGTATGTTATATAAAGTTTTGCTGTCTCCTGTTTTTGCTGCTTTTTCTGCCTCTTTTGCCATATTGTCTATGTATTCTCTTTTATCCCTTCTAGTTGAACTTTTTACTTTCTTGTCTATTTCTTGTACTATGCCTTGCTCATTTTCTGTCTGATATATCTAATATGACAAGAAACCAATGATGTGGTTTGAACAAAGATCTGATAATTCCGTTTTGTTTTTTTTTAAACTTTCATTGTGGGAGCAAAGATAAGGTGGTAGAGTGACAGCACAGTTGTCAAGGCCTATGAACCTATCTGGCCAACATCCTATCCCATCTCTTCATTCATGCTCCCATTAACAAGCCAAACCTGGCCAGTGAGGTAGGTGTCACTGTGGTGCTTATGGCAGTGGTGCCTGCCAGAACGCACTGGCACTCTAGCTTCACTCTCATCTGCAGGCTCCCATAACCCTCTCCTCATTTGATATCTTCACCACATCATCTGCAGAGAACATTTTGTTAACATTTCCAGGGAGGTAGAAGAAGAACAATATCTATTTTTTTTTCTATATTTTCTATTCTTTTATCCTTCGTTTTTAAAATATGTTTTTGTTCTTTTATACTACATTGTTTCTGTATGTTTCCATTATTTTATCCTTATTGTTTCTATATTCTTTTACCTTCCATTTTTTTGTATTTTTTTTCAGTTCCTTTATTTTCCTTTGTTTCTATATTCCCTGTAAAATAACAATTCAGGAATGTCAGGTTGATGTAGGCACACCAAGAATTAGTTTAAAGATTATGTTTGTTTTGTATAGGCTTTCAGTTAATACTGTTTATTTCTTTAGCAATGTGTTGGTTATAACATAGAGTGCCTTCCTGAATATATGTAAATAAGTAGCACAAATGATATATGTAGATAAATAGCACATAGTATATTATATCTAGATAAATAGAACTTGTGCAGATAAATATCTTACAAGAATACATGCAGGTGGATAAAAGGTCTATTATTTATGCTGTGTAATATTTTATGACACATGGTTTTCCAACAGCTAAGGTATCAGTCATGACCATAATTCACAAAATAGCAGCACTCCTTGTTGAAACAGTCAAGTGAAACATCAAACATTGTGACCTATCAGACATTAGATTAATAGATTTTCAGAACAAATTAACTTTAAAATGTTATGAGTTGGAGTATAATTTTGCTCCATATTTTATTCCTGGGAAGGAATTTTGAAACAAAAATTGTCATTTAAACAAAATTTTAGTTTCAGAAATTTTATTTATTTTTTTTTTACACTAACTTGTGATACAACTGATACAGTAATATCACTGCTGTATCTAGACCAACAACCAGCAGTAAGAAATGGTGAAACAACTTGGTTTGACATAAAACAAGAGGTCTGTCAGGGGTGCATATTGTCGCCTTACTTATTTAACTTGTATACTGAAATTATAATGAGGAATGTTAGAGAAGATGTAGACAAAGAATATTACGATGCCATAACAATTGGAGGTTATGAAATAACAGAGATTAGATATGCTGATGACACAGTATTACTGTCCACAACACAAAAAGGAATGGAAAAACTAATTATGTCAGTCTGTAAAAACAGTGAAGAGCAAAACCTCTATCTTAATGCGAAGAAAACTAAATTGATGACAACTGACAAAACAAACAAGGCAGCTGAAATAAGTATCAATGAGGAAAAACTGGAAGAGGTGGAGAGTTTTGAATATCTTGGAACACTACTAACTAATAATGGAGATACAATGAGGGAAATTAAAATGAGGACATCTATTGCTCTTCAGAAAGTGAAACAAAGGATCTGTGGAGAGGAACAGACAGAACCACAAAAATAAGATTTTTTTAGGGCATGCATCTTTTTAGGCCAAGCAAAGACTGCATTTCAGAGAATGAGAAACATATTAGCTAACACATCGTTATCAATGAATGTTAGAAAACGAGTCCTAAAATGCTATATTGAACCTATCTTGTTATATGGAAGTGAATCATGGACAATAGGCAAGTCTGCACAAAAATCATTGGATGCAGCAGAAATGTGGTTTATTAGAAGAATGTTACGAATCCCCTGGACAGCAAAAATAACTAATGAAGAATGTATGAGAAGAGCTGGAGAGACAAAAAAACCTTGTCAGAAAGATAAGAGAGAGACAATGTACTTTCATAGGACATGCAATGAGAAGAGGGGGCATTGAAAATATTATAACAACAGGAAAAATAGAAGGAAGAAGATCAAGAGGAAGACCAAGAGAAATGATACTGAGCAGTCTGACGGGATGGTGTGAGAGGAGATCACCAACTGAACTGATGGCCTGCATGAAGGATCGTGTACTCTGGAGAAGCATAATAGCCAACGCCAGTCGGCACGGCACCTGATGATGATGATGATGCATCTTTCCCATCGCAACATAAGTCTGTGAGACCTGGACACTTAACAAAACAGCTGAGAAACACATAAATGCCTTTGAATGTAAATGCTACAGAAGAGTACTTCAGATATGGACACAAAAAAGAACAAATATATCCATACTACAAGAACTTAATATTGAAGAAGGCTGGCTAGTAAAGAGAGAAAACTTAAATATTGTGGACACATTAAACGTCATGATAATCTAGAGAAGACCGTCTTGGAAGGGTACATAATAGGAAAAAGAAAGAAAGGAAGACCAAAGCGAAGATGGCTGCAAGACACCTTTGATGATCTGCAAATGAATGCATCAGCAGCAGGCCATCTTGCTCACAACCAAGAGGCCTACAGGAGAGCTGTTAGGGAGGCAAAATTCTACAATGGACATGCAAATGAATGAATGAATGAACTTGTGACATTCTGTTTTAGATGTGATGTTTTTTTCTTGATTATTTGGCATAATTTTCAGTTGTTTTGTGTTTTCTATTTTCAGAACGTAAACACTTGTCCGGTTGATCGTCAAGTCTTTAGAATTATCTTAGCCAGGCATGCTGGTGAAGAGAAAATATTTAAGCAGGTAATTTTTGTCTGTCCCCTGTCAGCTTGTGTCGATTCCTCACTTAGACTCAACCAGTGGTTCTCAGATTTTTTTGTTCTCTTGTGTCCATTACTTTCCAGGCCACTTTTATAGCACCTCGGTGGTTTCTGATACTCCTGCTGCTCCCTTTTATCCTCCCAGGATCTTCCTATCCTCACTTTGGGAACCTCTGAGTTAGGCTAGACAGACAAGTTTTTAGATGTGTGTTGTATATCATTGGATACCATGCTGAAGATGCTTTATAACATCATGTTATAGCTGACAGTGTAATCTTTTGTTTTATAATTTAAGTGAGGTTGACAATGGATCAGTGATATATCAGACAATCATCATGAATTATATGTCTCGTGTTTCTGAAGATAACACGCAAATTGAAATTTACATACATAGTTGCCCAACAAAAGGATGGCAGAGATATGTTTCATAACATGTATGAAGTTTTTTTAAAATTGAAAATAGTTTTATTTATTCTTGATGGCATTTCTTAATGTCTCATAAACCTTTAAAATGGGACCAGTGGTTGACTGCACTTCCTTTTTTGTTTTGCCAAGTTTCCTGTTGAAGATCGCCAGCAAGAGGCTGAAGAGGCTGAAGATGATCCTACATTCTGTGAAGTCTGTGGTCAGTCCAACAGAGAGGACAGGTTGCTGCTTTGTGATAGATGTGATCTTGGGTAAGCAAGTATTTTTGGTCACCAGAACGTTGCATCATTATACATATCATCTGTCGTATTTAAAGTATTGTAGATAGTATTTTCGAAAACAAGAACTGGATGCAGAAAAACACTTGAAGCGTTAAGGTGTTTTATGCAAAACTTCTGTGAGAGATAAGGCATATCATTTTGAATGGTCATCTGATTACAAGCATGCCTGTATTGCCTCAGCCTGTCATATGCCTCTGACAGCACATGCGAGACAGGTTTCCAGACTCCAGGACACACCCTGCAGCTCTGTCCCATCGGCCAAGAAGCCCAAACTCAGCTCTGGCCACAGGAAGCTACACTTAAGACAAACTTTGGGGCACAAAGCATAACCTCCAAAAAATTGCACCCTTTAACAGAACAATAAACACAGATGTCTGAGGCTAGAACCATGGGACATAGAAGAAGGAACTGCTGCTGTATTAATAATCTGGAATACTGTTGCTGTATTTTCAAAATTTTCCAGATTTTATGGGACAAAACGTATGAGAGTAGTGGTAAAGTTTTCCTATTCTCAACAGAGATAACAGTTGATTCCCCAGAAATGTAGAATATAAAATATCCTGCATAAATGAGTGTCCATGCAAGAGTTGAACTGAACCTACAAGAGAGCCCATCCATGCAGATCTGTGTTACGCATCTGGTCAGAAGGATGGGACCTGGGACAAAAATTTGTAGGGCTTCTCCATCTACCTAGAGAAAACTGGGGACTTCGCTCTAACATCATGACTCTTAGAGAGTGTGACACAGAATTTGAGTGATGAAAAAGATGCCATAGAGTAGAAGTAAAATATCAAACCACAGCTATAAATGATCTAGAAGGACATGACAGGAGAACAGAAAATCTTGGCTGTCATTGTTTGATATAGAAAAATATGATGTTAAAAGAAGATAGTTCCTATATAAAGTTTAGTCTTTGGTGGGACATCTAAATAGTTTTTTTTTTAAAACTCCAATCAGTCTGGTAATCACAGCTGCCATAACTGTAGGAACAGTATTACAGCCTCAACTTTAATAACTAATATACAATTTTTGGGCCATGAGTAAACATGCTATCATTAAAGCAGGCAAGAAAGAAGAAAATGTGTAGCCTAATCTCCTGGACCAGCTAGTACTGTTTAAGATCTCTGGATGCATTTACTACAGCTACCACCAAACACATCATTCACAATAATATAATATATGGAGATGAAACACATTTTAAAAAATGAAAATGTTAAAAGAAATACTTTGTATTGTGTAATATAGAAGGTGAAAACTGGTAGACTCATAAATCACAGAAGTCAAATCCCCAGTAATAATTTTGTTAAGACAATTGATTGTCTTCACACAGACATCATAAAGTTTCATACATATACATAAGAGAGGTTTAAATCTCGCCTGCAAAATGTGATACTGGAACAATGTAGTTGATTGCAAAGACAAGGCGCAGTCAGAAAGGAGACAGCCTGTAGGAGCACTGCCTGGGACCACATGATGGGTGAAATTCTTTTAAAAGACCTTCAGCCTGCTCTCTGATAGCAGATTTTTTCTTGTGTGGTCATGTGACCACTGTCTGCATTTTTTTTTTCCCTGATGTACTTCTTTCCAAACATCTCTGACCAGTTATTTTTACTAGTAATTTGATGTGAAAGAGTCAGGTGACTAGCATGCATGGTCAGCCGCTCGACTACGATTCTTATGATGACTTTGACCTTGCAGATACCACTGTGACTGCTTGGATCCCCCTCTGGCAAGTGTGCCTGTACATGAGTGGTTTTGCCCTGATTGTCAGCAGAGCCGAAATAGAGGTGAGACAACGTGAACTAGAGTTAACTTGTTATGTGATAATGCTATATCTTCCAGAATTCTGCAGAATGAAAATGTGCACAGAGTTCATATTCCTGCATCAAAAATTTAGGAATGCTTAAAATAACAGATTTGCTGTATTTAACATTACAGGATTTCTTGGAAAGATTTGGTGGTATTACAGGGACATTTCTGAAAAATTGTAAGAGCATTGTGCATCTGAATGTTTTATTTCAGTTATTAACTGCCATTACATGAAGACAGAATGAACTGGCATATGAAGTCACAACTGGAGTAGATCTAAGATGTGTGTGCAGAGGCTAAGAAATACCAGACTACTTAAAGGCCTCCAAAATGTTTGATGTTGCCAGTAACATGACAGCATAACCAAGACAACTTCCTGAGATGGCACTCCTAGCAGTGTCACTGAATCTGAGTGTGACAAGATGTCAGATCAGTTGGGGAAATATGGTATATGTTTAATTATATTTGGGTCCGTTTCCAAGCTTACATTCCACATTCTTAACATCCAAGATCTACTCTCACATTTATGTCATTTTTGAATACTTCTTTTGTAGTACTGTACTTTGTGAAATCTCCAAATATTCCAGAATTTTAAAATGAAACCATTGAAACTTTCCCTTTTCAGTGCAATTAGAGCCACATCCTCTGGGCAGACAAATAGCTCGAACCAGAATCAGTGAACGTGTACGAAGAATGATTGCCGAGGCTCGTGCAGAGAGGGCAGAAAGGAGAAGAAGAGTTGCAGCAATGATAGAAGCACAAGAAGCAGCTGAGGTGTGCAAACAATTTAAATATGTTTTATGGTGGACTTGACATTTTCAGCATGGCTATATTGTGCATCAATTTAATTGTACTTCATCGATTCTCAACCATGGGACCATGAAAGGTCATGTGGAGATACAAACAGCAAGTCCAGATCATGAAAAATACTAGAAATGTGTGTGAATGTTTTTAATCTTGTAACAGGAGGTGGAAAAGTGTAAGAAGCTGCAGCATTATCATTTGTTTCTGGGGTCTAGACCTGAAAAAAGTTTTGAACCACTGATGCAGCTGCTTTCAGTGCCTTGTTTTTGGAAATCTTTATATTGTTTCACCAGAAGTATGCTTGTTTGTTTTCTAGATGGTAATTTTCTTTTTTCTTCCACATTTGCTCTTAGAAGGGCATTGTTTGCATTGTGTCACAGTGGATTTCATACATCCAAATTCAGCCTAGCTTATTTTTTAGGATACCACATGGGGGAAGAATAGAATCTTGATCAGCTGTGATTTGCTAACTCAGCTATCATTTGGCCTTAATACTGCATCTTTTGCCCCTACGTGGTGATTATATGACAGCAGCTACAAAAACCAACAACATTATCATAAAATAAAATGAGAGACACAGGAGAAAGCAGATACATCACTATGAAAGCTAATGATCACTAGTATGAATTTTTTCAGGTTCTTGAATTTGAAAAAGTACTGATTGAATGAAACATTTATCTTTCATTATGTCAAAATTTCAATTAATGCTTCACTTCAGCTAAAGTCCAACTCTGGATTAAACTGGTGCAACGAAAACCACGGTGTCACGCATTCCCGCTTCTGAGACTCAACGAGAATACAGGCTCAAGCCCTGCAGTACTCTGAACTTTGTGTGGTCCTCTTGGGGATCTCGTGTGGTCCTTTTGGGGACCACAGGACCTACTGAGGACCACACAGGCGTAAATTCAGTAGGATCACAGGGCGGTCTTGGTGGTAGAAGCGAACAAAGAAGAAGAAGACTTCAGCTAAACAAAGCCTTATATAGATCATTTGAACAAACTGCTTTTGCATTGGTGAAAAAATATGCTTTAAATTTTCTAAAATGTCACTGTATTAACTCTTTCCGTGCGTATGGTCGAATTTTCGACATTTCCGGTGGTCCCAAGCTACCGTATGGTCGAAAATTCGACAATTGTTTGTTTCATTAAAACAAGCGGTGTAACATTTAGATTGTACATATTTCGTCTGCGATTCCGGTGACACTTTCAAAATGGAGAATGCGTGCCTAATTACGAGCGATGCCGAGCGAGAACAAGGACGCGAAGCATGGAAATTTTTCAATTTTTGACGATGTAGATAGGGGTATGGACATAGCCTATGGCCACCCCGCTGCTCTTGAATGTTTTCTAAGTAGATCTAGACATATTTAGATGACTGGAGAAGTAGTTAGGAGTAGGTAGGAGGTTAGTTCAGACATTCATTCAGCGAGTATGCAATATGGAGTCACAATACGAGATCGACAAGTAGATCTACACATCTCAGATGGTAAGTAGGGGTAAATAGCGTGGATCTAGACCTAGGCGATGGTGAGCTGGCCACAATCAGTGTCTAAAAACATCACTTTTTTTCCTAAAAAAACTCTGCATTTATGAAATTTTCATTCATTTAGCTATACTTTGAAACATATTAAGTATACGGAAGTACACAGAACTACTGTTTTCCATTCCATTTTACAACTAGACCCCCTTACAGACAAGACCCGCGTTTTTACTCCCACACCCAACGACACGTCCGTGTTTCTTCTCCCACATGGGAAGAGTTAAGCCTTCAATATTGTGATAAGTTTACAAATGTGGCCAATTGCAGAGACTGGTTGAATCATCCACACATGAAGTCACTAAACAGTATGGTGCAGACATCTTCCCTAAAAAATCTGACATCAGTCACTTAGTAATATCTCCTAAAATGAAAAGAGCCTTAAAAGAAGCAGTTTCATTCACCAGGCCAAGCGTATGCATAAGCTGATACCTGACCTTCTAACTGTAGTCACTCCATTATCATTTGTACCAGAGCATACACCATGGAAAGAAGCAGATTATACACAAATAACTATTCAGACTGAAGTGAAAGGTGTGCAGAGTGGTGAGATGCAAAGCAGCCTTGTAAGGTCAACAGCCACACTTAGTGTGCTAGATGACAAATATCCATGTGACACCTGGATACGTGTGTATACAGACGGATCTGCACACAATGCCATAAAGAATGGAGGGGCAGGAGCACAAATTGAATATCCAAACAACACCTCTGACAAGATTTCCATACCCACTGGTAAATACTGCAACAACTATGATGCAGAAGTTAGGGCAATTATTGCTGCAGTTGAAAAACTATCAGACTCCAGAATTGATACATGTCCTGTAGTAATTCTCACAGATTCAAGATCAGTACTGGAAGCTCTTCAATGCAACAAACTACCAGACCTTAAGGATGCCTTGTCAAAAATTGGCTTACAACATGGAGTCACTTTGCAATGGATTCCCTCCCACTGTGGGATACCAGGCAATGAGAAAGCTGACCATCTGGCCAAAGAGGGCACTGAAATGGAGCAACCAGACATACCAATCACCTATAATCAGAAGAAAAGCATGATAAAAACCTACAGGAAGCCACAAACACCACCACATGATGACTATCACACACTAAACAGGAAGGAACAAGTCACCATCTTCCGTCTCCGAACAGGACACACCCGACTCCGAAGTCATATGTATACAGAGTTTAAGGTTGGTACTACTAATCTATGTACACGTGCCCAGGTGCCTCCAGAACTGCACCAACTATGAAACAATGAGAAATAATTACTGGCCCAGTGAAACCACTAAAGAAGATAAGTTCTACGGTTCTATACATGAATTACAAAAAAACAGTGAAATTTATCCAAGAGACAGGACTGCAGGTATAGACAGACAATGTGAATGAAGAAGAAGAAGAAGAAGAAAAGAGCCATTAAGAGTCAGTTAAGTTCTTTCCAACTGGAGAGCCTTTATCTACAACCTGTGCTCCAAAGGGAGTGAAAGACGATGATGTTGAAGTTCCTTCCGGGGCAGTGTGGCCATAAGCTTTGAGTGCCGGTTTCTTTGGAAGGTCCACAGTTTTTTCAGTCAGAGGTAGAATTAAATGCCCAGTCAGTTACTCTATGGTGACTGCTCTAGGTAATTGGCGATAATCTAATCAGATTCAAGTGCCTCCCAGCAAACATTGGAGAAACCATGGACAAGCTGTTAAATCTCTCAGGTTCAAGTACCACACATTCACACTCCCCCCCCCCCCCCCCCCCAAAAGCAGTAGACATTGGGGGTACTAGTAGATGAACTTAATTTCTCAAGCTAAAATAGCGGTCTCAACCCCACCCCCACCCCCCAAGCTAAATTAGTGGCCTCAAAAAACACACACACACCCCCCCAACCCCTAGCAGATGTTGAGAAACCAGTAAAACAGCTTCAATCTTTCAGGCACAAGTACCCCCAAGTGGGCATTGGAAAACCAGTATATATGCTGTAACTGATAGTTGTTTTGTTTTTTATATGTTCTTTCAAATCCTGGATTCATTTCACTCAGCTTGAAAATAAATATTTCCAAAATAAACCATCATTATCACCTTTCACTCTCTTGGGTGCATAGGCCATGCATAAAGGCTCTCCAGTCGTCCGTGTTCTTGGATTTATTCTCTACTTCTCTCCATTGTTATCCCTTGTCTCTGAGCACTGTCATAATTCCCCTCCACCAAGTATTTCTAGGTCTTCCTCTATGTCTTTTTTCCTTGTGGATTCCACGTCATTGCCTCTCTTGTTACACTGGTGTCTGGTTTCCTTAGTGTGTGGCCAATCCACCTTCATTTTCTTGACAGGATTTGTATGTTCATAGGCTTTTGTCCTGCTTTTTCTCAGACCTCCGTGTTCCCGATCTTGTTCTGCAATTGGTTAAAATTCTCCTCAAGCGGTAGTTCACTAATGTTTTGCATCCTTTGCTGTGTTAGTCATCACCCATGTCTCCAAACCATATAGGACAATCTTTGCATTTGTATTAAAGAGCCAAAGAAAGTAAACTGTATGTAGTATTAATTTCTTTCACATCATAGGATGATGGTGTGAGTCCTGGACCATCAACCTCAGAAACAGCAACACCTACTGCAACAACAGCAAAGAAAAGAACAGCAAGAAAGAAGAGAGCAGGTCAGAAGAAGAAAACTAGAAAGAGGAAGACAATGAAAAAACGAAAAACTAAAAGAAAAACAAAGGGAAAGAAAACTAAAACGAGGCGGAAAAGAAAGACAAAGGGCAAAGGAAAGAGGAAAGTGAAGAAAAGGAGGACAAAGTCTGTCTCTGCAACCAGTTCTGCAGCCTCTTCTGCAGCATTGGTGAGTTCTGTCTCATGCATGTGGTTACATCACTGAAAAGTCTGTTACAGTGCAGACTAAGATATTGATATTAAAATTACATCAATTTCAGTTCTGTGGACAAGTATTAAAATGAAGTCTGTGTGCTTTGTCTAGATTTATTTTTGAGGGTTCCCTATATGGAAGGGGACCTTCGAATATGTGATCAGTTTATTCTTGATAATGATTTCTGCTTTGAAATTGTTTTATTCTCTGGAACTAAGGAGCCTTTCTCATGATCAGTACATTCTTTCACAGAATGTTGCTTTACTGATAGCAGAAATTTTGAAAAATGTCTCAGCTCCATTGAATGTGGTATTTAGAGTGTTAGTAGCGTCCTGTCCTCACCATTTCACACCTTTCTTGTTTTTGAAGAACAGTATTGTTCTCTGTAGGCCATCATGTCATTTATTACAACTAAGGAGCAGTAACTTTCTTTTCTTGATGGACTTTTCATCTGCATGTTTAGTTCATTCGTGTAAGTAACATATAGTGCATGTCATGACTTCTCCTAGGCTCGAACTGCCGTATCTCGTGTCACAAGTGTGAAAGGTCGTATTGCTGACAAGTTAGGCTTGTCAAAACCCCCACGTGGACGCTCAATCCCAATGCAGAAAATGGCTCCAACTCGCCAGGAGGGATCTGCAAAGTCATCAATGGATTATGGGACATCAACTTTTTCTATTCTTGGAAGCAAAGATGAGCTGTATCTTTTTGCAGAGTAAGTTTTTGTAGTTCTTTAGTGCATATATGAACTTTTTTTTTTTAGAAAGTGGTTTTTAGTGGTTATTTAGTACAGATAAGAACTTTAACTTTTTTTCTTTTTTTTTTTTTTTGAAAAGTTAATTTTTCATAATGATTTAGTACAGATATGATCTGCTACTTTTGAGGTTTAAACCCCTTTATATATGTGAGAAGTTACCAGGGAGGTTTAAACCTCACTGTATATTTGGAATAACTTTTAAGTTAGTATAAATCAAGTTATTTTTCACATATCATTTCCATTTATGGCATCATCACAGAACTATTGTGGAAGTGCAAGAATGTTGTGATATATTTTTTTTTGTACATTTCCAGTCAAGAGGGAGAGGAGAGGCAGCCAGTAAGCCGTCCTGCAATCTCGTCTGAGACTTTGCTGTCTAGGTCAGCAAAATACTCCCATAAGCCACTCAGCTTTTCCTCTATTAAAAAGTAAGTGGACTTTTTTTTTTTTTTTTAAAATATGTGGATTTTTATTAAAGAGACTTATTTGACTGAATAAGAAGAAACTAGTACGAGAAAAAATGGATCATGAAATGATTTTACTGAGAATCAGCATTTATGTCTTTTGTCTTGTCTTGACTTCTGTCTTCCTGAACTGCGAGCTGGTGTTCTTCAAGACTGGTGCTGTAAAGGTACCGGCATTTATAGAATAATGAATATCCAAGATATGTTTTAAGTTGTTACAACAAATAAGAGCTATGTGTGCTGATTGGAATGGAGGCATGTATAAAATTGGAAAAAAGTAGGAGCAGCTTTATTACTTAACGATTACAAAGTTGTGACGTTTCGGCGTGAGCCTTAATCATACAAAAACATACAGGACGAAGAAATAGGGAGAGGAGATAAAGTCTAGATTTACATGAATACTGTAAAAAAAAAAAAAAAGGTACTTAGCTGTAAATAAGGTGTGGCTTGTCTGGCGGTGTGTGTCAGGAATGGATCTGGTAGGACGTGGAAATTGTTTAAATAGAGACCTGTGACATGTGGTCGGTGGGTTGTAACTGGGAGTGGTGGATGGGGAACCGGGGAGGGGAGAGAGAGTGATGCACTACTGGCCTAGCTAGGAGAATTTGAAACAGGTGATTGGGGAAGAGATGTTGCAGAGAAGAGGGGTTGCTGAGAAAATAGCGGGGTTGCAGAGTGATGCTGTGAGGAAGTTTGAAAAGTAAAAAGGGGTGGATTTAGTGGAGAGGTACTATAATGATTGAAGAAGATGATGTTACGTGTAACTAAACAGCGAGTTTAACCCATGTGGTTCCAGCGTCCCATAATTTTGAATGCACCGGTTCTCAAGTGCCAGGCGGCTTGTGTCATCTGCGTGACATTGTTTAATGGCTGTTACCAGAAAATCAGATTTGCCTCTGTGGTTGGGGCCATTGAAATGATTTGGGACTGGTTTCGAAGCATGCTGGGTGATGTCGTATAGATGTTTTTGCATGCGGTCCCCTAATCTGAGGCCAGTCTCAACGATATATGTTATCCTGCATCTTTTGCACACGATGACATATATCACATTTCGGGACTCGCATGTGAATCCCTCATGAAGAGTGAGGATAGTTTTGGGAAAGGTGATTGTTTTCGTTTCCCAAACTACAGGGCAGGTAACGCAGCGGGGGCGGTTACATTTTCTGGTGCCAACATACTTAAGGCTCTGCTTCAAGTGGCTGTGGACGAGGATGTCCTTAAGGTTTGGCTCACGTTTGTATGCCAATAGGGGTGCTTCAGAGAAAATGTACGAGTGTCGGAGTCGAGTTGGATTATCGGCAGATGACGATAAAGGATTTTCTTAACCATCTGACCGTGTGGGTGGAAAGGCAGTACTAACTTAACTCTGTCAGATGGAGTAACAGGCTTTTTCCTGAATACTTCTTTGCGGCTCACTAGTTGGATACGGTTGAAGGCTTTACGAAGGACCTTTTCTGGGTAGTGGCGATGACGGAAAAATTCTAATAACTTGTTGGACTGATCTAAAAAGTCCAAATTATCCTGACATATGCGGCGAAGACGGAGGAGTTGGGAATATGGGATGGAGTTCTTACAGGCCTCAGGATGGGAGGAGGTGTAAAGCAAATAGGTGTGGCTATCGGTGGGCTTGTAAAATACAGAGGTAACAAGCCTGTTTGTGCCAATAGAAATTTTAATGTCTAAAAAATTAACAGACTTGTCAGAGATTTCATAAGTGAATTTTATGTTCTTATTGAGTGTATTAGCGAATTCAATAAATTTTTCAAGGTCTTCATGTGGCATACTTGTAATTCCAATGCCATCATCGATGTACCTTTTATAGAATTCTGGAAATCTGCCAGTGTAGGTTTCCCATAATTTGACTTCCAGAAAGCCCATAAATAGACATGCATAACTGGGACCCATTTTCGTTCCCATAGCAACACCACTGATTTGCTCGAAGTATTCGCCGTTGAATTCGAAAGAATTTTGGTTTAGTACTAGCTCTGTAAGTCTAATTATGGTGTCAGTGTTAGTTGTGGGGTGAGGGTCTTTGTCGAGAAAATGGCGGAGTGCTAAGAGTCCATCCTTATGTGGGATAGAAGTGTAAAGAGAGCAGACATCAAGGAGAAAGATGTGATAGGTGTGGTGTTGAGAGAGTGTGATTGTATCAAAAATTGTTAATGCGTGGTTGGTGTCTTTCAAAAAGGAGGGTAGTCTTTGTACAAGAGGCTGGAAAATGCTATCTAAAAAATCAGAAATGTGCTCAGTGGGGCATGAACACGCTGATACAATGGGGCGTCCAGGGTTACCTGGTTTGTGGATTTTAGGAAGAAGATAGAAAGTGGGTGTGCCTAAACAGCTGTCCTTAATGTGAAGAGAAATAGCTTGGGGTGGGAGGCCACCTTCTGTGATTAGATCTTTAATGGTTGCTTCCACTATGTCATTATTAGAACGGGTAGTATCGTTTTTCGTTGGGGCATAGAATTCTGTATTGCTGAGTTGGGACATTCCTTCCGCGATATATAAATCTTTTTTCCAAACTACGAGATTGCTGGTCTTATCAGCTGGCTTGATTACAATGTCGTTTCGATGTTTCAGAGTGGACATTGCTCTGGACTCTCCTTTATTTAGGTTAAAATGTCGAATTCTTGGTGGCTTGAGGTTAAGAATCTCACGCCACGTCGTATCAATATAAAGATCTAAAGCTTGGGAAGCCCCGGGGGAAGGTGTCCAGCTATATTTATGGTGGTCGTAACGTGCAAATGGGTTATCGGGGTCTTGTGTGGGTTGGTTGGACTCTTTGTTAGCAAAGTAATATTTAAGACGTAATCGACGGTGAAATTGTTTAACATCGCGGAGTAAAAAATAGCGATCACAACGAGGCCGAGTGGGAATAAACTTAAGACCCTTGGCCAGAACTAGTTTTTCATCATCAGAAAGGGGCAAGTCGGGGGGAATACAAACTACATTAGAGGCTAGAGAAGGATGAGGAGGAGGTGGGGTATCATCTGAGGATGGGGGTGCGGGTACTTGAATATGCTGTGTAATCTGGGAAGGTAGTTCAGTGACACCATAATTAGACTTACAGAGCTAGTACTAAACCAAAATTCTTTCGAATTCAACGGCGAATACTTCGAGCAAATCAGTGGTGTTGCTATGGGAACGAAAATGGGTCCCAGTTATGCATGTCTATTTATGGGCTTTCTGGAAGTCAAATTATGGGAAACCTACACTGGCAGATTTCCAGAATTCTATAAAAGGTACATCGATGATGGCATTGGAATTACAAGTATGCCACATGAAGACCTTGAAAAATTTATTGAATTCGCTAATACACTCAATAAGAACATAAAATTCACTTATGAAATCTCTGACAAGTCTGTTAATTTTTTAGACATTAAAATTTCTATTGGCACAAACAGGCTTGTTACCTCTGTATTTTACAAGCCCACCGATAGCCACACCTATTTGCTTTACACCTCCTCCCATCCTGAGGCCTGTAAGAACTCCATCCCATATTCCCAACTCCTCCGTCTTCGCCGCATATGTCAGGATAATTTGGACTTTTTAGATCAGTCCAACAAGTTATTAGAATTTTTCCGTCATCGCCACTACCCAGAAAAGGTCCTTCGTAAAGCCTTCAACCGTATCCAACTAGTGAGCCGCAAAGAAGTATTCAGGAAAAAGCCTGTTACTCCATCTGACAGAGTTAAGTTAGTACTGCCTTTCCACCCACACAGTCAGATGGTTAAGAAAATCCTTTATCGTCATCTGCCGATAATCCAACTCGACTCCGACACTCGTAACATTTTCTCTGAAGCACCCCTATTGGCATACAAACGTGAGCCAAACCTTAAGGACATCCTCGTCCACAGCCACTTGAAGCAGAGCCTTAAGTATGTTGGCACCAGAAAATGTAACCGCCCCCGCTGCGTTACCTGCCCTGTAGTTTGGGAAACGAAAACAATCACCTTTCCCAAAACTATCCTCACTCTTCATGAGGATTCACATGCGAGTCCCGAAATGTGATATATGTCATCGTGTGCAAAAGATGCAGGATAACATATATCGTTGAGACTGGCCTCAGATTAGGGGACCGCATGCAAAAACATCTATACGACATCACCCAGCATGCTTCGAAACCAGTCCCAAATCATTTCAATGGCCCCAACCACAGAGGCAAATCTGATTTTCTGGTAACAGCCATTAAACAATGTCACGCAGATGACACAAGCCGCCTGGCACTTGAGAACCGGTGCATTCAAAATTATGGGACGCTGGAACCACATGGGTTAAACTCGCTGTTTAGTTACACGTAACATCATCTTCTTCAATCATTATAGTACCTCTCCACTAAATCCACCCCTTTTTACTTTTCAAACTTCCTCACAGCATCACTCTGCAACCCCGCTATTTTCTCAGCAACCCCTCTTCTCTGCAACATCTCTTCCCCAATCACCTGTTTCAAATTCTCCTAGCTAGGCCAGTAGTGCGTCACTCTCTCTCCCCTCCCCGGTTCCCCATCCACCACTCCCAGTTACAACCCACCGACCACATGTCACAGGTCTCTATTTAAACAATTTCCACGTCCTACCAGATCCATTCCTGACACACACCGCCAGACAAGCCACACCTTATTTACAGCTAAGTACCTTTTTTTTTTTTTTTACAGTATTCATGTAAATCTAGACTTTATCTCCTCTCCCTATTTCTTCGTCCTGTATGTTTTTGTATGATTAAGGCTCACGCCGAAACGTCACAACTTTGTAATCGTTAAGTAATAAAGCTGCTCCTACTTTTTTCCAATTTTATACATTCTAGTATCACAGCTTTACTGCAGTGTTTAGTGTATAGTTGTATACTTATACACCAATTACTGTGGAATGGAGGCGTGTCTTCCTTTGACTACCAGTGAAAAGCTTTTGATGGTTAATTATGTAATGAAGAATTTAGCCATCTTTCATGGTTTTCCAATCATGGAATATAAACAGTTTTAAATTTTGAGGTTATTTTAGACGCTGTTCTCTTTTCGTTGAATTTTTAATACATTTTTAAAATCAGATTCTCAACTGTTTATTTCATGTTGTTATAGAGCAGGACCTGAATTCTCTTTGTTGTAATTGTTGTTGATTCCGCTTATGTGTTTGTTTATGACATGTAGCAACCCAAATATGGTGACTTGTTTTGTCTTCTCAAACTAGATCTTTATCTAATGTCTGCTCACATGATTGTATAAAGCAGGTGCAGTTTTTCACTCAAGTCCACCACTTATTTAGCCATTCTTCATCAGTGATGTCTCACTAAAGTTGTATGACTGTTTTCTAGGATATCACTTTTTTTTGTTGCTCATTTCAGGCCACTAGCTTCGTTTTTAAAAAAAAATGTTCTCCTCTTCCTCGCCTTCTTTACTCCTGTTTGGGGCAAGGGCCGTCAACAAGGGCTCTCTCTTGTTGTGCTCTTGTTGGCATTTTTGTGGCTAACTTATTTTTTTTTTTTTACCTGATAGAGTTGGTGGCCTTATGCTGATCCTCCTTATCACCTTTTATAATTTTTTGTCCACCTTTTCATTAATAGGGATTATGCAGAAGCCGGACATCCATTCTAGTGTTACCAATGCTCTATATTTTTTTTTTCCTTTGTAAAGTTGCCTATAAGTTTCATAATCTCTTCATCATCTTTTATCAGTTTGTTCCATATTTTTTTGTAAAGTTGCTTATAAATTGCCTAATCTCTTCATCATCTTCTATCATTTTGTGCTTCAATCAGTTGTCAGTGGCTGTTGTGGCTGACTAGGAGTAAAAAAAAAAAAACAAACTATTCTGTAGTTTATCAACACTACTTTGAGAATTATTTATGTTGTTTTTCATGATTTCATTGAGTGCAATTATCTCAGCAATTATAAACAAACAGAAAATAAAGTTCTATAAGGTCTTGTCTTAAGGAACAACTGGCAGCAAATGTATGAAGAAAATATTTGGAGATAATCACTAAGGAGGCTAACATGTGAGTGGGAATAAGAAACAGTGTATTCTAGTTATACTGACAGCACTCGATATTCAATAACATAGCCCTTTTTTTTTTTGCCAGAAGATATTTATAAAACTTTGACTGTGGAGGTTTTAATGCCATGTCACGTGAATACATTATATCTTACAGTGCTTGTAGAATGAAATTATATATTTGAATAGAATGGCATTAGAAATTCTTCACAGTCTCATGTTGCTGGTATTTTGAGTCTATGAAGCAAGACCAGTTTTACACTGATATTTTGTCATAGCATTCCTTTTATGTTTTTTTTTTCATTCTCTTTTCTTCTCAGTCTGATGCAGCAGTTTCTCTTCATTCTTTTCTGACTTGGTGACTTGGGATGCATCTCCTTCCTCCTCATATTCATTTTCACATGTTTAAAGTCTGTGTCGCCAGTTTTGTTCGTTGGATAAAGTGACCATCTTTTAAGATTCCTGTGTAGGGTCATTGAGCTTAACTTCTTGGGTCATTTTATTCAGTCAGCAGGTGAATCCTGGTGTTTTATAGTTGTTTCAGTTTTGGGGGATGTGTTCACTAAATAATGTGACAGAAAGATAACATCATGCATGATGATAAGCAATACAAGAAGGAATCAAGTGCGAAATGAAATAATCCAGCAAATGGTGGGAACAGCTTCTGCTAGGAACGACATTGAAAATCAGAGAGTTAAGTGGTTCAGGCATTTGATACGCATAAAGCCAGAACAACCAGCTACATATGCATACAAATCGAAAACATCTGGATATGGGGCAAAAGGATGACCAAAGAAAAAGTGGATAGATGAGGTGAAAGGCACATGGAAGAAACATAACATGACAACAGCCAAAGCCTCTCACTTTGCTCTGGGTCAGTGTCTGAAACTTCCTGCAATGCTAATGGCATAAGCAGACAGATAAGACACAAGCAGACTGAGGTGCCATGTAGGCACATGAACTTAATTTTTTTTTTTTTTTAAAATTTATGTAGTCACAGGGATCATTTGGGTTCCAGTATGCATTCCATTTGGGTTGGTCAGCAGTATATCCTTCCCAGTATGCTGGCCCTGTGTCCAGCTCTTGCTGTATCTCACATCTCTTTGAATCACATGTATGGGCATCCATTGTTCTTGTGTCATATTCTAGATAAAGAATATCTTTAGGAATGCATCTATCTTCTGTTTGATGGCCATGGCTGATTTATAATCTTATAGATTAATTAATGTGGCTTTATCTGCAAAGATGTTGACTAATTTTTCGTGTAACCACATTTATTTAATATTTTCTGTAGAAAAATTGTTGTCAGTCAAGCCCCGGCAGTTTCACTGACCCCAGCTGTGGCGGAAGGAGCAGGGTTTGATTTACTAGGTTCAATAATGCAGAACCAGGACCTTCTACACAAGGGGAGCAAACACATTACAATAAACAGAGATGGTAAGACTTTTTAGGAATGAATGTTGTCCCAACTGGGGTTGGCTGATACAGAAACTTGAGGAGGCTGAGGGTCTGAAATAATCCAGCAGCAGCTTTTTTCTGGAAGAAAATTTTGAAGGAGGAAAGATCATGAAGATTATGATAGCTCAGATGAGTGGACATCATCAAGGGAAGTACAGGAATCAGCTTAGCCATATGGTGCTATGAGGGCAAGAGACACAGCAGATCTCTCCTGTGGAGATGGCACAGAATGATGACTGGCATCCTGTATTAGTGGAAATTGTTGGGGGGGTGTAAGGGTCTGTATGGATAAACTGAGAGCGAAAAAGAGTCAAGTCAGTGACCTAAAAGAACTTGGTTGAGTGGTGCTGAAACCACTTTTTAAGCCATGTTTTCTCAACCAGGATTGTACTAGACCCTAGAGTTTCACAAGAGGTTGCTGGGTGCTTCCGTGAGAGATTACAATTTAAAAAAACAAAAAAAAACATATTTTTACACAGACCCCAGAAAAATATTTTTTACTCAGAATTCTTACTGGATTGCGATATCTACAACTTTCTGATCACACTGACATTCTGTGGTTGTACATATAATTATTTTTATTATAAGGAATCTGTGACATCTGAAAATTTATTCCAAAGATTATTCCACATTAAAAAGAAAACCAAAATGGTAAAATGGTAGAACATTCTGATATAAGGTAACAGGGAATAGGGAGTTTGATAGAGACCAGTAGAAAAGTCACATGGAAAAAAGTGTATCCACATAAAATGAAAGAAAGAAATGAAGCTTTGAGAGTCTGGTTCATTTTGACTTCATAGATTATACACCAAATCCATGATTTTTGTGTATGTTTGTGCCAGCATCTAATTAGAGGATTGACAAATGATTGATGAAATATGTGATCTGTGATATCATCACATTTTGTAGACATTTAAAGATATTTTATGTGACTTTTCATTCAAGTTCCCTGTTCTAAAATTAAATGTTAAATTACAGTGTTGTATTGGTTCTCTGTTCTAAAATGAAATGTTAAATTGCAGTATTGTATTGGTTCTCTTCTAAAATTAAATGTTAAATTATGGTGTTGTATTGGTTCTCTTCTAAAATTAAATGTTAAATTACGATGTTTTATGGGTAGGTTTCCAAACATGAATATTTCTACCCAGAAACAGGTGTAATTTGTATTTGCTGGGGGCAAATTTTTGTTTTTTTAATTATTATAAAAAAAAAGTATTTTGTTTGTTTTTGGTTTTTAAAGAATGAATATATTTTAGTAATGTTCTTAAGATTAAATTTCAGATATGGTAACTCTTGGGGAAGAAACATCGCAGCACACGACTTGATTAGCTGAAGAATACAGATAAGCCGAGAAACTGGCTATTTTGATTTGTAAGCGCCACTTTTAGTTGGAATAAAAGTATAAATGTTTTTTAATTTCTTTTCCTTGTGATTTTCTTTTTTTTTTTTTTCCCATGGGTTACAGTTTTTCTTCTTCCTTTTTCTTTCTCGCTAGGGACTCTCTCCGCAGCAAAACCCAGCACAGTACTTCAGATGTCTTCAAGACCACCAAGCACAGGGACATCGCACACGCCCTCTAGCGACGGTGGAAACAGCAGTCAAGATTTAAACTCACAAGTATTAGCCAATCCTTTTTCCGTGAAGAAATCCATGGAAAGCAGTTCTCCATCTAAATTAATGCCTTCAAGGTCTGTTTCTTTCAGTAACAGGTCTCATTCAGATCAGACTGGCCCATGTCCAGCAGATTTTGACACAGTGGTATCAGAGTTTGCTGCAGCTGCCAGTTCAGATGAGGAGCTGCTGGCTGAGTGTGATGTGCCTCCTTTGTTGAAGAAGGAAAAGTTAGACAGCGGGGAGAATAGTTATTCACAGAGCATAACTACTCCTTTGCCATCTGAAGCTAACGGTGTCAATTCCTGTGTAAATGCTGTGCCCATTGAATGTACACAAGATTTTCATGTTTCAAAATCAGGGGCTGACTGTGGTAACAAGAAAGCCAATGATTATGGTGAAGATATTTATTCAGAAAGTGGATCTTCCACTGACATAAGCTTGGAAAATAATGATGGAACTTATGCAGACACATCAGTACCTGAGCAAGAACATAAACCCTTATCAAGTTCTGGAACATCATTACATGGAACTGATCAAAATGTAGGCAGCAACATCTCCAGAGATACAGGACACTCAGGGAGTGACAGCATATCAACAGCTAGCAGAAATGGTCCTGATAGTTTACATACAATGGAAGAGCACCCTGGTGTCAATTTGGAAGCAGATGCAGCTTTTAGCAACAATGCACGTCTGAATTCAGAAGATGATGGAAGAAATAATAGTGTTGGTTTCAGTACCTCGACAAACCCACAAGGAAATTTAAGAAACTTTGCTGCCGTGACTGGTGATTTAAACAGTGCACCTGATGATAGTAGTGTGGGAATTATGAAAAGGAATTTTGATCTTCTGGTAAGTACAAGTTCTAACCTTGCTGGCTATGAAAGTGGAGAAGAGAATGTTAACATGCTTGCACACAACCCCATTGGTAGAGAGGAAGGAGAGGCAAGTGACAGCCATGATGAAGGAGAGGCCAGAGAGCTTGAGGATAGGAACAGATTGGGAGATGACCAAGAGGAAGGAGAAATAGCAGATGAGGAGGAAAGAGACAGATGGACGGTTGGGAGAAGCACATGTGAGGAGGATCATGAAGATAGTGGAGGACTGGATGTCAATGCTATTCATGTTGAGGAAATGGAAATTGGCACATTTAGAAAGAGGAGCATGTCACAGAGTGATGACAACAATGAGGGAATCAAGAAAATGAAGAAAGATGATGGAACCCCAGAAGATGCACGAGCAAATCAGGATAATGAGGAAGAAAAAAATGAGGATGATTCTAATCATGAAAAGCCAAAATCACATTTTTTCTCTCTTTCTAGTCTTTTGGCCAATTTGAAATCAAATGATTTTGATGGGAAGCAAGATACGGATCAGAGACAAGAGGGTTCACAAATGAACAAAGAAGGAAAAGAAAGCAGAAATGAAGAAGAAGAAATGAGAGAGAAAGAAGATTCAGCAGCAACATCTATTAGCATTCTAGACTTCATAGGTGATGCAAGTGCTAAAAAGTTTGGTCTGCAAACAGAGAGCAGAGGTGCAGGTCGCATGGACCACAGTCAATACAGAGGTCACACAAACTTTAATGGTGGAGATGGTTTCAGCTACAGGGATTCAAGACCTAATGGAGATGGACGGCGAAGCTACAGACAGGGAGGGTGGAGAGGAGGTGATGCTGATGAAGATAAGAAAACTTTCTATAATAGGTCATTTGACAGGAGGAGAGGTCAGTGGGAAGAGGAAGAGAGAGACAGGCAGCGGTCAAGGCCCCGAGATAACCGATCAGTTACGCAGAGGTCAGGATCACAGAAACACCATGACAGAGAGAGAGAGAAGGGAAGAAAAGAGAGAAGAAGAGATGAAAGCAGAGATCGATCACGCAGAAGTAGATCCTCATCTGAAAGTCCTGAAAGAAGAGGTGAGAAAAGAAGAAGTGGGAGGGACCATGAAGAGAAAAGTAAGCAGTCCAAAAGGGGAAAGAAATCTAGATGGAATCGTGAGGATAAAGGATCTGATAAGAGCGCCGATGAAGAAAAAGGGGAGCACAATGAAGATGAAGTCAAGAAAAGGAATGGTAATGCCATTCTTCCAAGAGCTGTGACAGATGAATATCCGCTACCTGTGGAGTCGGATAAACATCCACAATCTTCAGAAGTATATACACCTAATCAGTATCCTCCCAGGATGGCTGCCTTTCCTTACCCTCGAGTACCTGTACCCCCTGCGCCCCATCCTCATGTCCATCCTAATGCCAACCATCCTCATCCCAACTATCCTCATGTACCACACCCAGGTGTGCCTTTCAATCATTCTGCCACTCATGGGCAGCAACCTTATTCTCAGCCACCTCCTGGACAGCCTCCATCTCAGGCTGCAGGATATTCAGCTTTTTATCCACCACCACCACCACATCCAAGTGGCATAGCTCCCAGAGCGCCGCCTCCTCCTCCTCATCGATACCCACATCCAGTTTTTACTGGAGGAGCCCGGTATCCATCTCAGTCAGGTCAGGTCACAGCAGCCATTGTTCACCCCAACACTCACATGGCGGCCACTGTGCAGCCTCATTCCAATTTTCCAGGATACTCTCAGCCCCAAGTAGTCGCTCATCCTTACCCACAACCAGTTCCTCGTCCTGGTTTTCAACATAGACCCACAGTTCCAAGTACTGCACCACCAATAGCTTTCACACCTGCAGCAGCAGTTTCTTCATATCCACCACAACAGCCTCAGTCAGTCGCCGCAACACCAGTTATGCATCGTTACAACTACCCTACAGGTGTGAAACAGGAACCAGTGGTAACACACTCCCAGGATGCAGCTTCAGCAAAGCCAGAATCGGGGACCTCGGCTTCTGTTCCTTCTAACCCGTCAGCACAGCCCGAATCTCAAAGGTCAAGGGAAGCTGTGAAGGAAAGCTCACCCAAAGATGTGAGACCTGCAAGAGCAAGTTATCGTATCTCATCTCCAACTGCTCCAATTAAAGGTGTGACTACTTATGATAAAGTGGATTCCAGCATTTTGCTTAATGAGGTAAATCTTGGTTCTTGTTTTCCTGGGTTTTTTTTTTTTTCTTTTAGCTGCAAATTAATAATTATATTTTCTTAACATTATCAGGTACTATGCTAAACTGACTTATATGGTCCTGATTCTCAAGTTCTTGTTTTCAGGTCAATTTCTTTTCCATTTCTTTACCTCAAGGTTACTTTATGTTAGTACTTTAATCATTTCACTCTTCTCCTGCTTTGAATTTGCCTGTTATCAGATTATCTAATGGTCCTCTTATCTGATTAGCTGAGTGGCTGGGCACTCGGTTTGCACACTTTCATGTGCTGAAGATCATGGAAAATATGGGCCATATTCCCCAGTAGTCCTTAATGGTGTGGAAACGGGAATTTTACCTTTTTTTTTTTTTACCTCTTATCATATAGCTAAAGAATTTTTATATTCTTTTCATTATGGCTGGGACGTCATATAATATCCCTGAGCAGGAAATTCTGCCAGCATCTTTTGGCTGTATAACTGCACTTAATAAGGACAATACCACTCCTGTGACAAGTTTTCATGATTCCCAGGGCCTGTTTCCTCCACGCCCAGACTTGAATTGTCACTTCCCACACAGCATTGGATCATGAAAAACATTTTAGCTGTTGTGATATTAGTTCTGCCATTTCTTCAAGAATTTGTTTCTTTTCTTGTGGTTATGTATGGTTTGTCCAAAATCATTTGACCATATCTTCTAATTTTTGTTAATTTACTTATCAAATGTCCATGTCTCACAAAAGTAGAATTGTGTAGTTTCATATTTGACTTTCTGATCCATTTTGATTGTCTTAAATTAACCCACTTTTAAGATTCAAGATATATTTTTGTAGGATGTAAAATTATTCAGGTAGTTTAGAGTTAGTCTATATCTTTTATGTCCAGGTGAAGAAAGGCTTCCGCCAGCTTGTGGAGGATGCAGTTCGATCTGCTCTCAAAAGTGCATGGAGCTCAAAAAAAATAACAAAGGATGAGTACAAGGACATTTTCAAACGAGCAGTGGAGAAGGTCAGATGTTGTTAAAAAAAATGTGTCAGTGTGGGGTCCGGCATGCAGAATTTTCCCTTGGTCACAAAATAATTTGAAATGTTTTCTTCTTTTGCAGATTATACTATGGAAACTTTATGCAGGGCTAGATTATTTGACTAGCATGAGAAAGCTGGAATTAACATTATATTTTTATAACTACATTTTGGGTACTGAATTAAATATAAAGTTAGTTTGAAAGCAGCACTTTTCATGACCTTGGCCCATATAAATTATCAATGTAAGCAACATTTTTTCAGTATATGTGAAACTTTATGATATATATATATATATATATACACACACAGTCAAACCCATTTAATATCACATCACTTTATGTCACAACCCGGATATTGTCACAGAAATTTTTTTCTCCAGCCAACACCCATAAGTAATTAGTGGGCTTTACTTCGGTTAGAATCACCCTGGTTATTGGCACAAATTGGTTAACGTCATGGTAATTTTGCACCCGGAGGAGCTAAAGACCCTGCTTTGTATCACAGACTGGTTGAGGTCAAGCTATAAACATCTCAGAAATCGTTATCAGCTTTGCAATTCATCACCGAGTACCTGCCGCATCAACCATTTGAACATGTGGGCATCGAAACTCAGGTGATGTAAATGAAAGGCTTACTACGGCCGCCCTTTCATGATTAAAATCTGGCTTCTTTTGGTCATTGCATCTTTATCAAGATGCGGGCAGTGTTAAGTTGCCAACATGAGTTGATAGGTTGTCAGTCGAGTGAATCATTTATTTTCTAATGGTGTAATTCGAGTAGTGTACTGTGAATCTTTTAGCTGGGAATTTCTCTCTGGTTCATATTGTGACAGATAATGGCTACTAAAAGCAAACATGTTGATCTTGGTTTGAGAAATAAAATGGATATTCTGAAGCAAGTTGATGAAAAAGTTACGAGAAAGGACATCTCTCTCTCTCTCTGAACCTTAAGTGCCCAGGGCACATGGGGCTTCCGCAAGGGTTTTCCTCAAATGCCTGTCCTTTGCCTTTTTTTTTCTGCTCTTGCCCAGGTGAGCCCTCTATTGCTCAACATCCTTTCTGTTGTTCTTCTCCGTGTCTCTTTTGGTCTACCCTTACATCTGTTCCCCTGTGGTGTCCATCTTAGTGCTATTTTTGGTAGTGAGTTGTCAGTCATTCGGAGCACATGTCCCAACCATCGCCAGGAGAAAGGACATATCTGATATAAATTTGGAATTGATGTTTCAGCTGTATAGAAACTTTTTAAAAACCAAAACAAAATTGAATGAGACTTTCACTCATCTTTAGTTAGATCAAACTGTAAGCAAAGGCGTGCAAGTTCTTACGTAGATATTGAGTGTGCTCTGCTGAAATGGTTAAAGCAGACACGTTCTGCACTGTTGCCTGTGTGCGGTCCTATGTTGGTGAAAATCACAGAACATTATGCTAAAGCAATGGATATGCCTGACTGGAAGTGTTCGAATGACTTTCTTGAGCACTTTAAAAATGCCACATCATAACATTTGAGGTCGCTTCAGGTGAAACGACCCGAGTTAACACTGATGTTGTTAATGATTGGATTTCGCACTTGCCAAAAATTTTGGATGCATACAGCCCAGATGATATTTTTAACATGGATGGAACAGGCGTGTTTTATAAACTGCTACCAAACAGAACTTTGTGCATTCGTGATTAGATATGCCATGGTGGCAAATGTTCTAAAGAATGCTTAACAGCTGTCATGTGCTGTAACACATCTAACATATCTGATTAATAGACCAGTTATCACTACACAATGCAAAATATGCTTTTTGTTACTACTACTGCTGCTGACAAATCATATGCTGCTTGATTTTAGTGTTATCTATACTGTAAGACTAAGACTTCAGTGTATTTTGTGAATAATATATTTTGTGTCCAGTGACGTTAGCTTTGGCTGTTTGTTATTTGTTTAATGTAGAAAATGTGGGGTGGACGGACGCACACACACACGCTGGCCCAGTTAATGGCCTTATAATGGAAACTGCTTAATGTCACTATATTTTGATGGTCCCGATGATATGACATTAAGCGTGTTCGACTGTATATGTATATAGTATATATATATATGTATGTATACATATACAAAAAAGATAAAGGTAATCCTGTCATGCCTTAGAGGCACATAGGGATATAGTGTTAGTGCCCATATTTTCCTTGACCTGTCAGCACACTAGAGGGTGATATGGTCAGTATCACACCTGGGCGCCTTTCCTTCCCCAACTCCAGAGGAAGTCGGGTACCCATTTCTACAGCTGGGTGACTGTTATCTTGTCTCCTTTCTTAAAAACCTTTCAGTGTTGAGATAAGCAGACTTCTTGATAGAGATCAGCAGTTTGCTTCACATAATTTAAAGCTTCTATAATTTCCTCCCCCCGTGTGGTACCCGGGATCTGCAAAGAATAGGACCACTGTACCCTACCACGCATGATCGTAAAAGGTGACTAAGGAGGGTTCAGCATAGGGCCAGCAACCCTATCTAGTAAAAAAAACTATCAGACTGCTACAGAAACGGAAGCAAGGGAAAAAACAAATGCAGGTGGAAGGAGAAATGCGTATCAGGAAACTGAACCCATGAAGGTTGTGGATGAAAGCCAGCCACTGCAAGTCCCCAGCCCGACTGCAGACCTCCTGGAACCTAAACACAAGATGCAAATAGGCAGCTGGAATGTAAGAACACTATAAACCAGACTGGAAAACTAGCACAAACCATCAAGGAAATGCACAGATACAAACTACTAGGAATACAAGAAGCAATATGGACAGGACAAGGCAGAAGGAAATTAACAACACAGCACACAGAAGATACAATAATATGGTCAGGTAAAGAAGATCTTCATGAAGGAGGAGTAGCATTGATTATAACAAAAGAAGCATCAAGAGCATTGCTGAAATGGACCCCAATAAATGAGAGATTATTATATGCACGGTTCAACTCAAGATTCACGAAGCTGTCTATTATAGTTTGTTATGCACCAACAGAAGCAGCTGAAGAGGAAATAAAAGAAGATTTTTACAACAGCCTCCGAGCAACAGTAGAAACAATACCCAAGCATGATATGCTACTCATCTTGGGTGACTTTAATGCAAAAGTAGGTGAAGGAAATGAAGATAGAAGAAGAATCATGGGAAGAGAAGGAATCTGAGAAATAAATGAAAATGGAGAAAGACTGTGCAGTTTCTGTGAATAAAACGTGATGACCATCGGAGGGACAATTTTCCAACACAAAAACATCCATAAGGTGACTTGGAGGTCACCAGATAAAACCACAGAAAACCAAATCGATCACATACTAATAAACATCAAGTGGAAACAGTCACTACAAGATGTGCGAGCAAGGAAAGGAGCAGATGTAGGAAGTGATCACAACCTTCTGGTAGCAAAAATAAAACTAAAATTAAGGAAAGCCAAAATCGGAGAACACAGAAAGATACATTTTGATACAAGAAAACTGATAGACCAGCAAACAAGAAATGAATTCTCAATAGTACTTAAGAACCGCTTCAGTGTCCTACAAGACGAAGCAGAAATGTCCATATTAGAGTTCAATAAAACACTACAGGAAACAGCAAAAGAGGTGCTGGGACATCGGAAAAGGAGAAAAGAGGAATGGATAAGCGAGACCACATGGGAAAAGATAGAGCAAAGTAAAGAAATCAAGAAAAAATTACTGAACACCAAATCACAACGGCTTAAAGAACGAGTTTTAAGTAATTATGCACAAAAAGACAAAGAATTGAAGGAATCATGCCGTCAAGATAAATGTCAATATTATGACAACTTAGCAGAAACAACAGAGAAAGCAGCATATACAAATGACATGAAAACCATATATAAAATCACAAAGCAGATGACAGGTAACTTCAACACAAGATGTGAAAGTGCAGTAAGAACACAAAATGGACAACTGGTCAGTGGAGAAAGAGAAAAAATTGAAAGATGGAGGGAACACTTTAACACCCTACTAAACAGAACACAAGCAGCACAAACAATAGACATACCTGAAGCAAAAACGGAACTAAACATCAATACAGGACCAATAACAGTAAATGAAGTAAAGGAGGCGATAAAGAAGCTAAAATCAGACAGGGCACCAGGTGAAGATGAAGTGACTGCTGAGATGTTGAAAGCAGAAGAAACAGAAACACCAAAACAACTTTGCCGGATATTACAACAAATTTGGGATCTAGAAAAAGCCCCAGAGGAGTGGAAAACTGGGCCTATAGTAAAACTACCAAAGAAGGGTGACCTCAGAGATTGCGGGAATTGGAGAGGCATTACCCTACTGCCACTCACCAGTAAAGTATTTTGCAGAATAATCATCAACAGAATTGTACCAACACTTGAGGAAAAACTTCGGAAAGAGCAGGCAGGATTTAGGAAAGGAAGATCATGCATAGACCACATATTTGTACTTAGACAAATATTAGAACAGGCAAATGAGTGGCATAGCACAACATATGCATTATTCATAGATTTTGAGAAAGCCTTTGACAGTGTCAACAGAGATGCACTGTGGAAAATCCTAAGATGGCATGGCCTCCCCCATAAAATAGTTAATGTAATCAGAGCCCTATACGAGGGTTTTCAGTGCAAAGTGATCTATGGAGAACATACCTCCAGCAGCTTTAGGGTACAAACAGGAGTGAAACAGGGATGTGTACTATCACCAACATTATTTATATTGGCAGTAGACTGGTTAATGAAGGAGGCAACATCAGACAAACGCAGAGGATTACAATGGACCCTTGACACAGTGCTGGAGGACCTTGACTTTGCGGACGACATTTGTCTATTATCAAGCAGTCACAATGATATGCAAGATAAAATAAACAAGCTAACTCAGAATGCAAACAACATAGGACTAAAGATCAACGTAGGAAAGACAAAGTTAATGAAGCAAAATGTGAACAACAGAAATGTACT
Source organism: Achatina immaculata (assembly GCA_009760885.1). Taxonomy (NCBI): domain Eukaryota; kingdom Metazoa; phylum Mollusca; class Gastropoda; order Stylommatophora; family Achatinidae; genus Lissachatina; species Lissachatina immaculata. Next base: position 1,840,673 of record CM019694.1, read on the forward strand.
TAGAATAGATAACAAGTTAGTGGAGGAGGTCAACGAATTTGTATACCTTGGCAGCAGAGTAGTAGAAAATGGAGACAGCACAGAGGACATCAACAGCAGACTTACTAGAGCAAACCAGGCTTTTGCAATGCTGCAGACTATATGGAAATAAAAAAAACTAAGCATAAATATGAAAATCAGGATATTTAAGAGTAATGTTCTAAGTATACTACTCTGTGGAAGTGAATGCTGGAAAATCACCAAAAGCATAGAAAACAAGTTGAATTCTTTCCAGACTAAATGTTTACGAAGAATTAGAAAAATATTTTGGCCAAACACCATAAGAAATAACATCTTATTAGCAGAAATGCAGATGAAACCACTGGCAACAATTATTGAGGAAAGACGATGGCGATGGTTGGGACATGTGCTCCGAATGACTGACAACTCACTACCAAAAATAGCACTAAGATGGACACCACAGGGGAACAGAAGTAAGGGTAGACCAAAAGAGACATGGAGAAGAACAACAGAAAGGATGTTGAGCAATAGAGGGCTCATCTGGGCAAGAGCAGTAAAAAAGGCGAAGGACAGGCATTTGTGGAAAACCCTTGCTGAAGTCCCATGTGCCCTGGGCACTTAAGGTTCAGAGAGAGAGAGAGATAATTTCCTCCCCACACAACAGGCCAAAGAAAAAGGGGTCAACCACGTTGAAACTCTTAAAGAGGACAGTGTTAAAATAGGCCAAATTGGTAGGCATAAAATCCCTTGATGAGGTTGAAAATCTTGCCAAAAACAGGAGAACTTGATGAACTACCATGTGATGTTTAAATTCACGGGAAGGATGTAAGAATTTCCTCCTCCTGTCTCTTATGTGAGCAGCCTCTTTCTCTGTTTCTGGCAGTTCCAGTCATGCATGTTTTTTTGTGGTATATTGTTTCGTTTCACTATTGTATATGCTTGTCATGAAATAAACCTGCACCAACTATGAAATACTGAGGTGAACTTGCTGGTCCAATGAAAGACAACCTGAACGGTTCATGAAATAAGCTACAAAAATAAAAACATCCAGTTTATCCAAGGGGCAGAACTGCAGATATATGCAGAACATGCATAAGAAAAAGGTTCTCTGTTTTAAACTTTCCTTGCGTTGGGATTATTGTGCCCTACAGATTTTGTTTTGTGTTGAGCCTGCATTTTATCTTCTTCTTCGTTCGCTTCTACCACCAAAACCGCCCTGTGATCCTACTGAATTTACACCTGTGGTCCCCGATAGGTCCCCTGAGAGGACCACAAGAAGTTCAGGGTATCGCAGGGCTTGAGCCTGTATTCTTGGTGGGTCTTAGAAGTGAGATTGCGTGACACCATGGTTTTCGTTGCACCAGTTTAATTTAGAGTTGGACTTTCTCACCGGAAAACCTCTGTGTGTTTGGATATCAGTGTATCCCCACTGGGTGAGAGGTGGTAGCCCATCCAGGCTAGAGTTGGACTTTCTCATCGGAAAACCTCGGTGTGTTTTGGATATTGTATATCCCCGCTGGGTGAGAGGTGGTAGCCCATCTAGGCTAGAGTTGGACTTTCTCACTGGAAAACCTTGATGTGTTTTGAGATACCTGTGTATCACTACTGGGTGAGAGGCGGTTGCACATCCAGTCCAGCGTTGGACTTTCTCACTGGAAAACCTCCACCTGATTAGGATACGCATACATCCCTGCCGGGTGAGAGGTGGTTTCCTATCTAGACTGCCCTGGTCCAGTGTCTCCGAATTCAGCATTTTGTGGTCGTGCCCGCTACCCTTCATAGTTGTGACCAGGATGGAGCTTTTGTCCAGGAGGACGAATCCTCGCCACTAGTAAGTTTCACCTCTGGTGTAAGCCATTTTAGGCATATTTCACCAGTATGGGTGTATTTCGGATGTGGCCAGCCTGTAGAGCAGAGATGCCATGATATGAGTAGCTCTTGCCGTGATTCTGCTGGATTAAACTTCACATTATCCTTTCCATCACCTTTTCACATCAGTGCCACACAGCACCCCTAATTGCTTTTCCCCATTTTCTTCCTTGGGCGGGAGGAGTTTCACTCCATGCACGGCATCTGAAGAATCTCGCCAGCAGTGTCATAACCTCTGGGTTAAGCCGGTTCAGGCATTTCGCCCAATATGAGTGCACTTAGGACGTGGCTGACCTCCAGACCAGAGGTGCCGTGATTTGACTACTGTTTACTTTGCTTAATCCTTTCGTTCACCTTTTCCATAGTGCTGCCACGCGGCAACCCCATTAGCACTTTTCTTCACTGGCCGGAAGGAGCCCCACTCTATGCACGGCAGCTGAGGAATCTCGGCAGCAGCGGTAGATGAGCTACCAAACATGACTCTCATCTACCCAAGTGTCTGGTTTTCAGGTGCCAGATATTCGCCTTCGCCCCTTCTCCTATCAGTTTGAACAGTTCTTCCACGAGAAGGCCAGGAGCTGGACTTAACTGTCAGAGGCTATTTGAGATGCACGCCATTGGAGTGGAGAACGTATCCTCCACCCCACCTCCGGCAATAACAGTCCTTAGAACCCCTGCATTTTATATTTTTGTTAATTAAGTTTCACTGTATTATCTGTTCAAGATTTTGAATAACCACCATTTTCAGGTTTGTGGATCCAAAGAGACTGTCATACATCAGGAGAAGATCCAGGCATTGATTAATGCCTATGTGGTCAAGACACGCAAGACCAGGAAAACTTAGCCAGTATGTCTGTGATCAGTTTTACTGCAGCAGATCAGCATTGATGTTGGAGTCCACAACTTGTAAAAAATGGAGCTATAATAGATTAACTCATTTGTCTGAACATAAAATGTAGAGAGAAAAAAAACAGTGACCTTCTGTATTAGATTTTATTATAATTTTTTTTATTATTTTTATTAATTTTTTTTTTGGTATTTTTATTTTACTGTTAGAGCCACTTTAACACTTGTGAGTCTCATTAGTACATTTCCTAAGGCCTGGAAATACAGGTTACAGGAAATATAAAGGAAAAGCGATCTTCACAGCCTAAGACAAATGGCAGCATTCTTCAGAGATATCCTCGTTGATGTCTGAAAGTGGAAGAAGAAGAAGAAAGGAAAAGCGTAAGGTTGTCAGAAAGAGGTGATAAAGTCAGATGAGAAGAGAAAAGCAAAAAAAAAAAAAAAAATCAAAAGAAAAAAATGCAATCAGATGCAATAAACACACCCAATATTTCAGCAAAATACCTTTTTTTTTTTTTTTCAGATACAAAAAAAAAGGCAACAGAAATGCTTTAAAATAAAACAGAATTTACTGTTCAGGTAATATGTTATAATTTTGAAAGCAATGCGACAGAGACTTAAAATCTTGTTACTATGCAAGAGAACATGTTTTTTGTGGGGGGAATTCATAAGTAGACTGCACTGGTAGGAATCAAGGAAGTGTTTGGAGCACAGTTGACCGTTAATTTGTGTTAATTATTTGTTTTAGAAATATTGAACTATTAAAATTTTAAAATCACTCTTATTAGAACCACTTTTTTTTTTGCAGCTATTATTTAAAAATGTAATTTTGCACAGTTATCATGGTTTTGCTATGGTTGTGACATCGCTGTTACACTTACATAGTACGTGTGTCATGATTGCCAGTACATTGTTTATCAGGTTGAACTGTGAACACACGTACAGAAACAGGTGTTTAGTATATGTTTTCATCTAGGAAGACATTATTGTAGCAGGTGGATGCAGCCAAGCATCATTTTTGTTCAAAATGTGTGTTTCCAGCTTCTCTTGGAGCCCTTGCACATGGTACACCCACTCTTTTATCTCTGACTATCAGTTTGTAAAGGAAAGTTGAGGTACAGGTGTTTGGAAATTCAGCAGAGTTGTCAGGGCTCGTAGAAGAAAAATTGACTGCCTTGAGACAAGGGGCATTCAGAATTGACAATCTAAGCTGCAGCTATGGAAAGCTGTGAGAAGCAGGTTTTCTTTTTAAAAAAAAAGTTTTAAAATTTGTATAGGTTGATGGAGAGAACACTTCATTGTCGAGTTTGTTCCCATAAAACCTCAGTCTCGTTTGTTCCCATAAAACCTCAGTATTAGACTTTGTTGGGCTTCTTCGTTCAATATTACAGCTGTTTTTATGATCCAGACATTGTTTCACGTGAAGAAGAGCTGGCATAGATGTGACTTCAGTTCTTGACAGTGGAGACTTGTTAGGTGTTACATGTATGCTACAGGTTCATGACGTGGGAGAACTTGTTACCTTACAAGTTTGTTTTGATGTGAATAGCACAAGTGTGACTTCAGTTCTTGACAGTGGAGACTTGTTAGGTGTTACATGTACGCCACAGGTTCATGAGATGGGAGAACTTGTTACCTTACAAGTTTGTTATGATGTGAATAGCACAAGCGTGACTTCAGTTCTTGACAGTGGAGACTTGTTAGGTGTTACATGTATGCCACAGCTTCTTGGCATGGGAGGACTTGTTACCTTACATTATGCTGCAGTTCTTGTCTTCAGAGAACTTTTTTGGTTTACACATATGCAGCAGGTTCTTGATTTTTATGAATTTGTTACTTTTCTTGTATGCTACTATTTTAGACATGGAAGAACTTGTTGCTAGCATGTATGCTACAGATTGTTCACTACAGAGAACTTGTTACCTTACAAGTATCTGATTCATGACATGGGCAGACTTGTTACTAGTAACTCATGTATGCTACAGATTCTTGACTCTGGAGAACTTTTTACCCAACATGTATGTTGCTGATTCATAATTTCTGAGAACTTGCTACCTTACATTTATACTACAAATTTTTTTTACTTCATATGTTACTTTTCGTATGTGCTATAGATTATTGAGTCATGAGAATGTGTTACATTACATGTATGCTACAGGTTCTTCATTCTGGGGAATTTGTTATCTTACATGCATGCTACAAATTTCTTGAATTCAGAGAACTTGTTACTGTACATTTATGCTGCAGTTTTGATTATGGAGAAATTGTTACATTACATGTATACTACAGGTTCTTCATTCTGGGGAATTTGTTATCTTACATGCATGCTACAAATTTCTTGAATTACTCATTACTGTACATTTATGCTGCAGTTTTGATTATGGAGAACTTGTTACATTACCTGTATGCTGTAACAGTACATTGAATCCTCATATTTCTCCATGCATAAGCTATATCATAATGTAGTGAATGACTACTGCATGGTACATGAATTTGTTATAATGTTGTGTTCATTAACTTACATTCTTGTATATTCAGATTCACCAATCGAAGTTATCTCATCTTGTAAATATTTTTTCCCTGTAGCAGTTTTTGACCGTTCACTTTCATTTAGATTCCAAATTGTTGCTTTTCACCTTTCCATATGAATTTTTCAGTTTTCATTTTCACTAACAGCTTTTGAAAAAACATTACTATCCTCTGGTAGTTTTGTTGCTTCCTGTCTGTGAATGAGAGAAACGTAAGAAAATACTGCAAAGGTGAACATTATAGAGTGAGAGATAACGTCGAGAGTTGATGATTAGAAGAACATCATTTATGAGTTTGTGCGTTATTATTCCCGACATATCAGTTATTAAAAGAGATTTCAAGATTCCCAAGAATTGATATTTTCATTTATTTTTTTTTTAGGTGGGAGTTGGAAGTTTTTTGGAGTTTAAATGTTTGAAAGTTTAAATGTTTGAGAGTTTAAACTATTTGAGAGTTTAAAGTGTTTGAGAGTTTAAATGTTTGAGAGTTTAAATGTTTGGGAGTTTAAAGTATTTGAGAGTTAAAATGTTTGAGAGTTTAAATGTTTGGGAGTTTAAAGTGTTTAGGAGTTTAAAGTGTTTGAGAGTTAAAATGTTTGAGAGTTTAAAGTGTTTGAGAGTTTAAATGTTTGAGAGTTTTAAAGTGTTTGAGAGTTTAACTGTTTGAGAGTTTAAAGTGTTTGAGAGTTTAAATGTTTGAGAGTTTAAAGTGTTTGAGAGTTTAAATGTTTGAGAGTTTAGATGTTTGAGAGTTTAAATGTTTGGGAGTTTAAAGTATTTGAGAGTTAAAATGTTTGAGAGTTTAAATGTTTGGGAGTTTAAAGTGTTAGGAGTTTAAAGTGTTTGAGAGTTTCAACATTTGAGAGGTTTAAGTGCTTGAGAGTTTGAGAGTTTAAAGTGTTTGAGAGTTTAAATGTTTGAGAGTTTAAAGTGTTTGAGAATTTAAATATTTGGGAGTTTAAAGTGTTTGAGAGTTAAAATGTCTGAGATCTTGAATGTTTGAGAGTTTAAATGTTTGAGAATTTAAGTATTACTTTGAGGTAACATATAAGGGGTAATATAAATGTTATAATACTACAGTTTGGCTTATATAAAATGTTCCAGTGTATCCTGCACCATTGAATAGTGTCCAGCATAGAAATAAAGAACATAATATGAAAACGTTATTTTATGTTTGAGGCACACATTAAACCAGTACAGAAATAAAGAACATAATATGAAAACGTTATTTTGTGTTTGGGCCACACATTAAACCAGTACAGAAATAAAGAACATAATATGAAAACATTATTTTGTGTTTGGGCCACACATTAAACCAGTACAGAAATAAAGAACATAATATGAAAACATTATTTTGTGTTTGGGGCACACATTAAACCAGTACAGCAATGAAGAACATAATATGAAAACATTATTTTGTGTTTGGGGCATACATTAAACCAGTACAGAAATAAAGAACATAATATGAAAACATTATTTTGTGTTTGGGGCACACATTAAACCAGTACAGCAATGAGGAACATAATATGAAAACATTATTTTGTGTTTGGGGCATACATTAAACCAGTACAGAAATAAAGAACATAATATGAAAACAGTATTTTGTGTTTGGGCCACACATTAAACCAGCCCCAAACATAAAATGCAACAAAACAAGCTATCAAGTGGAACACAACAGGCCAAAGAAAAAGAAGCAGACCGCGTGAAACTCTGAAGAGGACATTGTTAAGAGAGGCCAAATTAACAGGCATAAAATCCCTTGATGAGGTTGAAAGACTTGCTGAAAACAGGAAAAATTGGCTTTGCGAGCCCTATGTGACGTTTAATGGCACGGGAAGGATATAAAATATAACATATAAGAAACATAAAATGCAGTTTTCACAATATTTGTTATATTTCTGCCCTGGACACAATTTGGCACTGTTGCACATGCTAGGGCCAATTTTATGAGTACTATGCTGTAGCAGAATTACTCAGTCAGTTCATTCTCTTCTATCATAGGTCCATCCATCATCATCAATCCTCTGTCCTTACAATGGAGCATAAGGCATCAACAAAGCTTCTCCAGCCAACCCTGTCTTGAGAAAGATGGGCTTGAGCCATGTTCTTCCCCCTCCCTTTAGCTCTTCCTGTATTGTGTGGCCTCATGCCCCAGTGGACTGCCCTTCTTTCTTTTCCCTTGAGGTGTCCAAGTCAAAGTGGTATTGGGGGGGGGGGGTCTTGTTTTTTTCCATTCATAGTATGTGCCCCATCCAGTTAGGTCCATCCAGCACTGCATAAAAGTTTTTTTTGACAAATAACTCATGTAAAACAAACTTTACTATTTACTCTTTCATCATCATCATCATCAGGTGCCATGCCAACTGGCATTGGCTATTATGCTTCTCCAGAGTACACGATCCTTCATGCAGGCCATCAGCTCAGTTGGTGATCTCCTCTCACACCATCTCGTCAGACTGTCCAGTATCATTTCTCTTGGTCTTCCTCTTGATCTTCCTTCTATTTTTCCTGTTATAATATTTTCAATGCCCCCTCTTCTCATTGCATGTCCTGTGAAAGTACATTGTCTCTCTCTTATTTTTTTGACAAGATTTTTTTTTGTCTCTCCAGCTCTTCTCATACATTCTTCATTAGTTATTTTTGTTGTCAAGGGGGCTCGCAACATTCTTCTAATAAACCACATTTCTGCTGCTCCAATGATTTTTGTGCAGACCTGCCTATTGTCCATGATTCACTTCCATATAATGAGATAGGTTCAATATAGCATTTTAGAACTCATTTTCTAGCATTCATTGATAAGGATGTGTTGGATAATATGTTTCTCATTCTCTGAAATGCAGTCATTGCTTGGCTTATTCTGTTCCTAATTTCTGTTTTGCATTCCCATCTGAAGTTATTACTATTATATTTAGAATAGTTCCATTTAATTTTATACTGCATGTTGGTGGATTCTTTTTCTTAGGTATAACCATAGTCTCTATACAGAAAAATTATAACTCATTCCAGTAAGTTATCAGGTATAAATTTATAAGTTACCATGTTTGAAATTGTGTTTTATGAATATCAGTTAACCATCATAATTCATTGATGGCAATAGATAAAAAAAAAAGGTTACATTATACAAAATAAATATATGAAAGCAAGAATAAATTAAATTGTGAAGATTTTATGCTTTAAAAATTAGTACAGACAAGGTCATTTTATTGATAATCAGCAAAATATGAGTTTACTCATTTTGTTATAGATGGTGAAAATAGTTTCATGTTACTTATACAGTGGTTGGAAATTCATTCTTTCAGGATTCTGATTTCAGGATCTACACATTACAGGAACTATATTCTTTTGTCTTACTTCATCTTCTAATTGCAACTTCCTTGAAAACCACTCAGGCAAAAAAAGAGTTGATTTATAAACTTATATATACTTCGTGATGTGTGATGAGAGCACGTACAGCCGAGATATATGAGCACATATAGTTCAGTCATCCCACACTTCTTCTGATGGCTGATCTCATAACCTCCTTATAAATCTAAAATGTACAAACAATTAATGCTCCCTTTTTATCTGTTCTCCAGTATGGCTACACATAAAACTATATTAGACTTTGTTAGTGTTTTTGTCTTCACTTCAGAGTATTTTAATGCTTCGGTTTTTTTGGGGGTTTTTTTTTTTCAAAGTTTTAGTTACTTACGTATAAAATTTAAAAAATACCGAACTGTTTACCTTTTAAAAAAAAAAAATTTCAGTTAAATGTTATTTGGTTGCTGGTTCATTTACGTTCATAAAGGCATCTTTTTTTTTTTTAAACTAGACATATGTAGTATAGTATAAAATATATATTGTGCTGGGATGTACCCAGTACACAATTTTAATAGTCGGGCAATTACGAATATTGAAATTTTCAGATCAGAGAATATAAAAAAAAAAAAAATTATTTAGCAAAAACAAGAGCACTCACTAACACCATGTGTGTGAAATTGTTGCTGTAAGCAAATGTTTACACTAAATAAAAGTTAAATATTTCTTATAAATAATGTAGCACAGGACTGTCACAGGCATTTACTGAGATAATACTAATTATAAATGAATGTAAAGGCCACAACAATAAAATCAGTGCTTGAAAAAAAAAAAAAAAGTAATAAAGTAAGTCATGACTATTGTCAGAGAAGAAATCCAAAGAAAGATCCTCCTAGGCAATCAACCTTTTGAAATAAGTGAAGCGCTTCAAATGCTTCCCCCTCCCCCCATGTGGATCTCAGATACATACGAAAGTCAGAAGTCAGGTATTTGTGAAAAACCCTTGTGTCCTGGTAATCTAAAGGTTGGAGAGAGACAGAGAGGACATTGTCCAAAAACAGTAAGATTAGTTTAAGGACAGAATTTTCCGCAAACTTGTAATCTCGTATAGGCTTTATATGAAACCTTAATGTATATTTTGTCAGACATTCCTCACCTGCCCAGCTTAGCTGTCCATGTTATTCTTTATGATTTTCTAACAAACCACATTTCTGCTTTTTAGGTGATCCTTATGTTGATCTGTTTATTGTCAATTGTTCACTTCCATGGAACAAGACGAACTCAGTTCTATAAAATTACACCTAGATGAGGAACTGCGTTATATTTTTTAATGTAAATATCAATGATAAAAATGAAGTACACAGAGCCAAATTAAAAAATTTGTCAAACAGTCATATTATGTACTTGACTTGACTTTTCTGATGCCTATGTTTATGAGTTTTCACTCTTTTTCCCTTGTGCTAGATAATGAAATGTACAAGTCCTCTTCAGCTGTTCTGCATCTTCATACAGAATGTTGGTGATTGGAAAGTTTGGTGGTATCAGGTTCTTCTGAAGATCCTTCAGTGCGCTGCAGTCCAGCAGATGGTGTTTAAGTTTCTTGTTGTCTGTTGCAGTGCACGCAGTATTGTGTGTGTGGTCAGCAGTCACTCTGTGTAAGTGCTTACTGAGGGTAATGTGTCTTGTTCTCAACCTGAAAATTGTGCATTGGTCTCTATGACATAAGCTGTTGATGTGGTCTCCGGGGTTAGGCTTTGGCAGGTGTGTATATAGGGATTTCCAGTTGGATTACTGGCACAGCTGTCCATCCACTGCTGCTTGCAGTTGTTGTGTACAATGTGTTTAGCTGTTCTCATGTTGGTGGGGATATGGGGCTGTGACATGGTGGCTCCACTCTGTGCCATTCTGTCAGCACGTTCATTTCCTCTGTTATCTGTGTGCCCTGGTATCCACTGTAGGGTGGTCTTGATGTCATAGGAGGTGAGTTGGTTTATTGCACTGAGTATGTCAGTTGTAATGTGATCAGCTGTTGGTATCCATTTTCAAGGGCCTGGAGAGCAGACTGTTATTCTGAGAAAATAACATGGTTTTTTTTTGGGCGAGAGGCACTGTTTTTGTATTTGGTAGTGGTAGCTGCCAGGGCTGCTAATATTGCCTGCATCTCTGCATCATAATTGGACCAGTGATATCCACAAGGAGCAGAAATGTGGCTGGTTGTCTTGTCTGGAAACATTATGAGTGCCCCATATCCTGCATTGTCTGTTTCCTTGAATGCTGACCATCAGTGTATGCATGGATGCAGTCCTTGGGATAGGATTCTGTTGTCTCCAGTGCATACAATTTTAGGGTGTTGGGATCTGATGATTTGTTCACTAATTTGTTCTTGAGTCTGGTGTTAGTTTGAGGAAGTGTGTAGTTTGTGTTTGGTGGGATGTCTGGTATTTTTTGTAAGTTTTTCTCTGTCTTCAGGGAGTTTGTGTCTTGTGTTTAACTGTTCTGCTATGTGCACTGGAGTTTTCAGTTTTAGTCTATTATTATGCTTCCATTTATCAACCATTATTCTGTTAGGATGGTCTGCATGAATTTACATCTTTCTACAGCCTCAATAGTTGACTTTTCCCATCTTATATCTAATGCCTGTATGTTTGCATCAGTTTCATATGCAGCTGTGGGTGTTGATCTCATTGCCCCACAGATGAAATGAAGAGCTTGGTTCTGGATTCTGTCTACTTGTGTATGTGAGCTCTTTGATGCTGTGACCTGTAGGGGGAGGTTGTAATCTATTATAGATCTAACATATCCTTTGTACAGTTGTCTGAGTGTTGCTTTGTCAGATCCCCAGGATGCACTTGCAAGTTTAGTCTTTTGGATGCTTTTTTCTGCTAAAATGTATAAACAAGGAAAAAAGTAGGAACAGCTTTATTATTTAATGATAACACACTTGTGACGTTTCGGCGCAAGCCTTTTTTCAAACAAAAACAAACAGGACGAAGAATCAGAGAGAGGAGACAATTCACATCAAACTTATGCAAACAAAATTTTTAAAAAATGAAAAAATTAATGAAAAATTAACTGAATGAAAACTTATCTCAGCCCTTGTAAAGGCACAAAAATATCGCTTGTGTGGATTCAGGAACATAAACAATGTGTGTCCGTTACCAGGGTTATAACGCGTTCGTGATGAAAGATGCAAAATAGTGCATGGTTGAGTGTAGAAAATGTTAAGAGACGAGAGATGCGCATAGAAGGAGCAGAGAATTATGTAAAGAACATGGATGACTGGAGAGTCGATGTGATGATATGTGAGGGTACTAAACTATGTGCAACAAGTGAGAATGAGTATGATTGTGGAAGATTATGTGTAGCTAAACAGCGAGTTCTAACCATGTGGTTCCAGCATCTCATAGTCTTGACTGTAGTGGTTCTCAAGTGCTAAGCGGCATTCAGGACTATGGGACGCAGGAACCACATGGTTTGAACTCGTTATTTAGCTACACAATAAACATTATACAGAGTGTACCGCAGTTCATCATGCCATACTGTTATCTCTTGGATATCATTCTTATTGCATTTTCAATTTTTAACTTCTCCTTGGATATCATTTCTCAAGAGTTGTCTATACCCCTGCATTTACCACATTCACATTTGTACATGGTGTAACCAGGTATTGAGTGATTTTTTTCCATACAGAAGGGCTTCTTGTATGATAGCAATATGAATGTTGACTTTTTTCAGCTGTCTGCTTAATTCTGAGGCCTTTGGCCTAAGTCCAGAAATGTTGATTTGAAGAATGTTTAGTGAGCCCTCAATAGCTGATTTTTCACTCGGGGTATTTGGGGGGGGGGGGGGGGGGTAACCACCTGGCGCGGACCTTTTACAAGGCAACATCCAGGCTCGTATGGTTTTCTCTTTGTTTCTGACACTTTCATACTGGGGTTTTTGTCCGAAGTCTTTCTTTCATACCTCAGAGGCATTTCCAGCGACAAGCTGAGATCAGGCCCCGAGTGCAACACCGGCCCGCGTGACGGCTATGAGATAGTTTCACAGAGACAATCTGACTTTGGGATGAGGGATCCGATAGGTGCTTCAACAATGTCCATTCCCTGCCACCTATAGTCTGCTGGCTGCTTTGTTTTCCTCATTCTGATAGCCATTGCTGTAGAGACCCACAGGCTTGTTGCGTCCTGTACTCGTCAGTTTCCATCAGATTTTCCCCATCCCCACAGGGATTTTCAATCTTGGGAACTACAACAGTGGTTTCCCGTTGCCTTCTGTCGGTTTGTGTACGGACTCTCCGCTAGCCTTTGGACTCCCTGTCCTACCCGCAAGGCAGCGGGAGCGAGAGGTTTTAAGGCGCCTCTGACCCGCCAGGTATTCCCTTCACTGAGCACCTGAGGCACTTTATAGGAGTAGTAGAGCCACCTACTACCCCACCTCGCTCTCTGAGTCTACCGCCATTTGGTCCGCGCCTGCTTATTTGGACAACTCCTTATTCACAGGGATCCTCCATATCTGGAGGACTTTCACCATCCGCCACCTGTGACGCGCTGGGTTGGGGATAGAGGGAAAGTAGAACAGTAAAAGAATCCTGATAGTTGGGGGTGGGGTGGGGGAGCGTGGTAGAGTTTACATAAAAGCCTAACATCACAGCCAGTCTACTAGGAGGACGTCCTATATTATTGCCAAGATATACGATTTTACAAAACAGGAAATAACGAGACTTTTGCACAGTAAGCAGAACACAATATTGTGTGGTTAGACCTCGAAAAAAAAAAAACATAAACAAAGCACGTTTAGATGTGAGAGAAAGAAAAATGACAAAAAGAATTACTTGGGACTTCAACCACGAACTCATGTAAGACGAGCAACCGTCTAGTCACGAGAGAACAATGCATTAATTTAAACGTCATGATAGTTTAGAGAAGACCGTCTTGGAAGGGTACGTTATGAGAAAAAGAGAGGAAGACCAAGGCAAAGATGGATGCAAGACATCATTGATGATCTGCAAATGGATGCATCAGCAGCAGGCCATCTTGCTCACAACCGAGAGGCCTACAGGAGTGCTGTTAAGGAGGCAAAGTTCCGCAAGGAACATGCAAATGAGTGAATGAATGTGAGGTACCGAGCAGTACGACCTTGTAATCGCTTAGAAAACAGAAACCAAATCAGTTCCAAATACGAGTATATACGATGCTTTCGCGTGGTAAAGTAATAGAACACAGTATTTTTGGTTAGAATTCGAAAAAAAAATCATAAACAAAGTATTTTTTAACTTTTAAAGTTTTATTTTGTATTTTTCATTCTTTTGTTGTTGTTGTTTTGTTTTGTTATTTAACTTAGTTTAATGTGACCCAATACTTTGTTTCCTCTATCTTTTTCTTCGTCTTGTTTGTTATTGTCTGACGAAAGCAAACGCCGAAACGTCAAAACTGTGTATTCGTTAAATAATAAAGCTGTTCCTAATTTTTTACGTGGACTAACACCACATCCCTATGTGCCTCTAAGGTATGTCAGGTTACTTTTTTAAATTTTGCTCGGTATCCGGTATCGGCTTGTAGGAACCAAGTATATGCTTTCTCCAGAAGAACCCAACGAACCGGTTCATATCTGGGTTCCTATGTAAAGGCAACGCTTTTATGCCTTAGGGGATGTAAGGATATAATATACATTTTCCTTGACTGTCAGCACATTAGAGGGTGATGTGGTCGGCATCACGCCGGGCCGCCTTTCCTTCCCATCTCCAGAAGTACCCATTTCTCCGGCGGATTCGAAACCCCAACATTCGCCATGAAAGATTAGCCTCTGCCCAGCTCTAAATGATAACACCATAAACATTCGACAATCTAGCGAAGAAACATAGCTTTTGAAACAGTAAAGACAACAATAAAGATCAGCTAAGGTATGTTTATCGATTTGTAGGGACCAGGTACATCCTTTCTCCAGAAGAACCTAACGAACTGGTCCCATGCGTTTAAGTAGCCATAATAATAAACACAAAATATCTTGATGAGGTTGAAAAGCTCGCCGAAAACAGGAAAACTTGGCGAACTACCATGCGAGCCCTAAGTGACATTTAATTAACGGCACGAGAAGGATGTACGATGCTTTTAAGAAGAAAAAAAAGCAACTTTCAGCACGTTGCCGTAGTAATAGTTTCCGGAAAACCCACCGAAGTGTTTTTATTTATTCACTTATCTATCCTAACACGTCTTTTTGTTGTAATATACCACAGTCAGTAATATCACCAGTCTCAATCCATTGTCTCAGACTTTCAGGTTCAGTAAACATAGACAAGGGTTAGTATTTTGTGATAAGATTTTCAACGATTTGTTGACTTGTAAGAGAGTCTGGTGGATGCATCAGCAGCAATTTTTTATAAATAGGAAACTACGAGGTTTTGGTACGGTAAAGTAAGATAACAAATATTGTAGGATTAAACCTCGAAAAAATCGTAGACAAAGCACTTTAGTGAGACGTGAGAGAAAGAAAAATCACAAGAGAATTACTTGGGATTCGAACACGGACTCCGGTAGGACGAGCAGCCGTCTAGCCACGAGAGAACAGCGTACTATCGACTTAGCCAACTAGCACCCCCCCCCCCCCCAGGCCATCTTGCTCACAACCGAGAGGCCTAGTTAGGGAGGCAAAGTTCCGCAAGGGACGTGCAAACGAATGAATGAATGAAGAGAGTCTGGCAGGTCAACATTCTTAGCCCGTCTGCACTTTATTACACTTGTATATATTTTCTTTATCTCGCCTTCTAATTGCCATGTCACACCGGAAATGTAAGATTTCAAGGATAATATGTGTACTAGTTTGACTCGTAAAAAATCTCTTATAATTTACTTTCATGTTGTGGCTTCCTTGATGGTGGGCCTGTAAATACTCTTCTCCCGTGAAATGTTCCCGGGTAATGCCCCATGCTTCATTCGTTCACTGTATATATTTTAAACGCTAGCATTCAAAAGATGATCAGATATCAGTTTTATCATACTGAAGGCAGATATCTAAACATAAGATGCAATTTGTTCAGACCCCTTTATTATATAATATACACACTTAGTGCATACACAGAAACATCTGACTTAACATAAATTGTTCGATGGGTATACATTTATATAAGTACTCTGTGAGACCCACCAGCCCTGCGATACTCTGAACCTCCTGTGGTCCTCTCGGGGATCTTGTGTGGTCCTTTTGGGGACCATGGGACCTATCAAGGACCATAGGAGTAAATTCAGTAGGATCACGGGGCGGTCTTGGTGGTAGAAGCGAATGAAGAAGAAGATATAAGTACTCTATAAAGTGTTTAAATATTATATAGTCTGGAAACATTCAATGCATAGACTAATAATGATCCTTATTCACTGCAATTTTCTATGGCACATTAAACTATGCATTGCTAATAAGAGATAAATGCTGAATATGAAATGCCATTGGCACAATAACTTCAGTTCTTATTTCTGTTTAAAATAAGCCATTATATATAAATGTAGGATTAAGATTATGAATTGCAAATCTTGATACATCAAATCAAGAAACAAGACAATGAAAATGACTAGAATATAAAATAAGGAAACTTTTGAGTATCATCTAGTACACATACTTGTGATATTACAGAAAGAAACATTTAGGGTAGGCCAAACATTACCATAATATTATTTTTTATTTCTTGTCAGTTTTATTTATAAATGTCATATTGCATATTTGATTATAACTTGAATATTAGTTTACTTCGTGTATGGTTTATTAATTGTGTTAACAAAAATATTTCATGAAATATAAATGTGTTAATAAAATAATCTTACAGTAAAGTAACTTTTGGCCCATTGTGTATAAAGGATGATCACAAATTTAAGAAAAGAAAACTTTCAGAAAAGAATGAAGTGCAGAAGGAAGACAGTTTACAGTAACATTTACTGCTAGTTACATTTTTTTAAAAGTGATTCAGTAGTCTGCAGTGATTCAGTTGTCTGCAGTGATTCAGTAGTCTGCAGTGATTCAGTAGTCTGCAGTGATTCAGTTGTCTGCAGTGATTCAGTAGTCTGCAGTGATTCAGTAGTCTGCAGTGATTCAGTAGTCTGCAGTGATTCAGTAGTCTGCAGTGATTCAGTAGTCTGCAGTGATTCAGTAGTCTGCAGTGATTCAGTAGTCTGCAGTGATTCAGTTGTCTGCAGTGATTCAGTTGTCTGCAGTGATTCAGTTGTCTGCAGTGATTCAGTTGTCTGCAGTGATTCAGTAGTCTGCAGTGACTCAGTAGCCTGCAGTGACTCAGTAGCCTGCAGTGATTCAGTAGTCTGCAGTGATTCAGTAGTCTACAGTGATTCAGTAGTCTGCAGTGATTCAGTAGTCTGCAGTGATTCAGTAGTATACAGTGATGAGTTATTAATCAAAATCTTTGTCAATCTCCTGTGAGATGGGTTAAAGTTAGTTTAGGATCATCATTCTTGCATTCAAGACTAATCCACAAATGCTCTAACATAACCCTTGGTGCAGTGACTAATGGCATCAGTTCCATACAGAAAGTGCACACATTGACTGTACTTTGGCTGATCAACCTATGAGGTGAGAATCAGCTAGAAGTAATTTTGCATAAAATCATCATCATGTGCCTTCTTCAGACTGAAGGTTGGAGGTAATGAATCTCTGGTCTCTTGCCTTGATGGTGCATTCAGCCAAGCTGTATCCTTGTTTATTCTCATATGTTGTCTTCCCATCTACATCTCTGTCTTCCTCTTGCTCTTTTTCCTTCCACCTTTTCTTCTAGTATGGTCTTTAGTATGTTGTTATGTCTTTTGTTATGGCCAAAGTGTTTTGTTTTCTGCATTCTTATTTCTTTGAGAAGTTCACATTGCATCTGGAGCTGTTCTAAAACTTTTATATTTATTCTTTTATTTCTCAGTGTTATATGAGTAAGTTTTCTGTATTATCATATTTCTGCTGCGTTAATCTTTCTCTCCAACTTTTTGCTTAAAGTCCAGGTTTCTGCGGCATACAGTAAAACAGAGTAGTTAAAACATTTTACAAATCTTAATTTTGTTCTTACGTATGCCATAGGTTGCAGTAGTTTTTTAGTTGTTTTCATTCATTGCTTCACTTGAAATCAGTCATATCACATATTGAAAGACACCTTGTATTCTTTTAATTTTCCAAATTAAAAATAAGAATTAGCTGATATAAACAGGACACAAATCAAAATACACTTTTCTAGATTTTCTTACGTCCTTCCCGTGCTGTTAAATGTCACATAGGGCCGGCATGGTAGTTTGCCAAGTTTCCTGATTTTGGCGAGCTTTTCAACCTCATCAAGGGATGTTATGCCCACTAAACTGGCCTCTCTTAACAATGTCCTCTTTAGAGTTTCATGTGGTTGACCTCTTTTTCTTCGGCCTGTTGTGTTCCACTTGATAGCTTGTTTTGGGATTCTCTGAATGTTTCTTCTCATCATGTGACCAACATATGTCCATCTTCTTTTTCTGATCACCCATGAGATAGGTTGTTGTTTGCTCATCTGTCTTATCTCTACATGTTTGCTCATCTGTCTTATCTCTACATTGTTCTTGAATTCATTTCACTTTATACCTAGTATTTTCCTTAGGCATTTGTTTTCAAAAGAGTCTAATATCTTGTCTATTTCTTTAGTTGTTTTCCAGCTTTCGTATGCATAAATGAGGGTGGATATTACATTTGAATTGAATAATCTTAACTTGGTTTTTTTTTGCTTATAGCTTTTGAATTTCATATGCTCTCAAGATTCTTGAAGGTCATTGCTGTTTTTGCAGTTCTAATTCTAACTTCCAGCCATCGTTTAAAAAAAACTGTCTTCTTCCTAAACCCAGAATTGATATGTACAAGAAAAGCCTTGCATACTCTGCAGTACAGCTCTGGAACACCCTCCCCTACAATTTAAAATCCATTGGTAATACTTCATCCTTTAACTCAAACCTGTTTCATTATTTACTTGCTTGTAATTATATGCCTCCATAAAATAGCCAGCACTCTCTCAACACATGGCTCGTAAACCATCAAGTACTTCAGTGACATAGTTAGAAAAGCAACTTGTTAGATATTGTTAGAAATTATTTTAATGTCTGTTAAAAAACATATGTTAGAAGATCTGTATTTACAATGTATTTTTGTTTATGTATATGTCTGAATATGTATGTGTGTGTAAGTGCTATTTTATTAGGTTAATTACTTCTTCTCTTTTACCTTGAATGTAGTAGTTAAATCTTACACTCTTTTGATATGTTTTTACTAATTTAATTTGTATTTTTGTACTAAATCAAGTGTGTGGGAAGAATGAAAGATGGAGTGATGAAGGGCAGAATGTAAGACGGGCCTGCGTGCCCAATTCTTTACCCTTGAAAAATAAAGATTATTCATTCATTCATTCATTCATTCCTTTCTGGTGTCACCATCCTGGTCTACGTAGCTGCCGAGGTATGCAAATTGGTTTACTTCTTCAACAGCTGCTCCTTCTACGTATATTTTTTTTCTAGATGTCATGCTAAAATATACCAAAAAAGAATATGTCTATAAGTCATTACTTTTGCCTGATGGGAAGTAATAAAGCTCCATTATTAATTATAGAGAAATCCATGTATTTGGTTGTGCTGTACAGAATTTGCAAAATACATACACTGTATCCACACAGATCCGATTATGTTTGTTAGCCATTCTGGCAAACCAGAAACAGCTGAAGCACAGCCATTTTGTCGAATTGAATTCAACTTCCAAGTAACCCAGGATGGGACAGTTACAATACACAAGGTAAGCTACTTCCTTTTGTGAGGTTTCTGTGTATTTATTTATAGCAAATAGAAACAACTCACTATGCAAGAAACCATTATATAGCTACAATAGAGCCATTCTTGTGAGTATTATGTACAGTGAGCTCTTGTCTTATGAGTTTATTTTATTCTAAATGTTTTCTATTAAAAAAAAAAACTGGTCAGATTTGGCTATACTCTGAGAATAAAGACTGGATTCAGAACTTCTTCATTCAGTCAGTCATTTTACTAATGTAATTTTACTGTTTGATTTTCTCCATGAACTTTATCCAGTTTAGTCTATTTTGTGTTTGACCTCACACTTTTGAGCAGGGTTTTGTGTCATTTTTTTGGTTGTTTATTGTCAGTAAAAGCTTTTGTAGACAAAATATTTCAGTTTTTGTTTCCCCCCCCCCCCCCATGTTTTATACTTAAGTTTTATATATAATTCCAGAAGTTTTCTCTTTTTGATTTTGTTGTCATTCATTTGCTCAGGACCTTGGAGAATTTGGAGTGAAATCCTTTCATCCTTTCATTTGGTTACTAAAGTGTCAAATATGCGGAATCTAATGAAGGCTGTGATCCAGCTTGGCCATGAATGCTGAGACGGCTCAGGGTAAAACAAAAGACAAGGTGCAGGAACAGATTCAGCATCAAACAAAATCACATCACCCTGTGATCATCACAGACGGGTCAGTTGCATGAGGCCTAAAAAGTAGATAGGATTATGTTATCCACCGCAGCGGCAAACTAGTTTCCATTAAATCAGGAGCCTATGCAACTACCACTTCAAGCATGAGAATGGATGCAGGCAGCATCAGAAGTAATTTCCTGCCCGATGGAGCGCGATGACTCACATGGGGTCATTGTAACAGATTCCCAAAACATGTTAAGGAGAATTGAGAGACATTTCTTCAGCAGGGAGTGGGTACAGCTTCTACTGGGCTCTCGGTTATCCAGTTTGATGTGGATATACTGTCCAGGTCATGCGGGAGTCAGAGAGTGGGCAGTCTGGCAGGCGTGGCTTCAATTCAGGGCACCCTAAACATGGACAAGGAGGAGATTGCAAGAGCCACCTTGGATAGGCTGTGTACAGATGACAGTTTTGGGTTGAATGACAACCTCATCAGGAGGATGATCGATTTGGGGGATTAAAGGGGAAATGGATCTGAACAAAGTAGTTTAGCGTACATTATCCACAACCAGTGTGTGACTGGCTGCATCAGCAAGTGCACACTTCATTAGGTGTTGGAACGGAAGGCAGAGCACATATAGGAATGCCTTGTGTGCGGGGATGCCAGTCTCTGACTACAGATTTGGTTACTACTGATATACCTCACCCTGCAGGCAGATATTCTTCAACTTCTGAAGATTTGATAATTTCTGATTTGATAATTTGGTGAAACTGGAATCTGTTACTGCCATCATTGTTTCACAATTTCATGTTTTTGCAGGCAGACTGTAGTACAGACACAACTATTGGTGGCCTCAAACTGGATTTCAGATACATTGTAGGTTAATCAATTTTTTTTTTAAATTCTAAAGATTGGATGATATAAATGTTCATCTTTTGAAACATTAATTTATTAACTTCTAAATCTTTCATGTGTACTCACTGAGCGTAATAATAACTGCTGTAAAATATATTAATATTTTTTTTTATTCAGATTTGGGGGGGGGGGGGTGGAGGTGGATGTGCAGATAGCCCACCTTGTCAAGGACAGAAATAGCCTAGTGCCTCTCCTTGTTGCAGTTCTTTGATTTTAAGGAACTAAAGCTCTAACCAGAGTGCTGTCCCTTTGGTCCAAGCAAACTTGACCACTAATAAATTAGCGTTTATTATCATTATACTATTCGGTCAGTCATTTGCATGTCTCTTGCAGAACTTTGCTTCCTTAACAGCTCTCCTGTAGGCCTCTCGGTTGTAAGCAAGATGCCCTGCTGCTGATGCATCCATTTGCAGATTATCAGTAATGGCTTGCAGCCATCTTCACCTTGGTCTTCCTCTCTTTCTTTTTCCCATTATGTACCCTTGCACGACTGTCTTCTCTAAATTATCATGACGTTTAATGTGTCCAAAATATTTAAGTTTTCTCTGTTTAATCCTCTTTACTGGCCAGCCTTCTTCAATATTAAGTTCTTGTAGTATGGATATATTTGTTATTTTCTGTGTCCATGATATTTGAAGAACTCTTCTGTAGCATTTACATTCAAAGGCATTTACGTGATTCTCAGCTGTTTTGTTAAGTGTCCAGGTCTCACAGACATTATATTACTACTGCTTCAAAATGTGTGTGTATGTGTGCTCGCACATACACGCACGCATGCATGCACACACATACATATATAGGTAAAATCTCCGTTTCCATGCCATTAAGGCATATTGGGGATACTACATTAGGTCAGCATTCCCAAGACCTTCAGCACATGAACATTTGCGATTTGGTCAGTACCATACCTGGCCACTGGGGAGGAACCCTCCGGGGTTTTTGATGTGGTTGTAGCAGAAAAAAATCCGCACTGCTGGGACTTGAGCCATGGGAGCCTAGCCTGTACACTTATGAAGGAATCAGTATAACATTTTTGCAGTATACAACAGTACTGTTATATTTATAATACAGTACTGGGAACATTATTACATTTTAAAAATAAAAGACACTTAACTGTGATGATAGTTTGAAATGCAGTTTTTCCAGTTATGAGAGAGAGAGAGAGAGAGACATACTGTATGGTGGTGTAGTTCTTTGAAAGCAAAATTATACAACAGTAAGGAAACTAAGAAGTTGAAGAAGTATAATACTTCAAATATCTTGGGAGCTTCATTTCAGCATACAGCAGTTCTGAAAAGGAAATATCCACAAGAATTGTACAAGCATCTCAAACCTTTAACAAATTAGCAAGCGTGGAAATCTCCCTTCGTCATACAAGATCTATAAATCCAATGTTTGCTACATTATATCTAGCCAAAACATGGAGAACCAGTCAGAGAACAGAAAGTAGACTGAGAGGATTTGAAGGAAGAAACCTCAGAAAAATTTTAGGAATACATGTGGAAGAACACACAACAAATATTGAAATAACCAAATGAACAGACATTGGGAACATTACTAAAGAGGTCAAAAGATGAAGGTGGAAATGGCTGGGCCACAAACTATGAATGGAATGAACAAGATACCCCTATACTGCCTTGACTTGGACACCTCCAGGGAAAAGAAAGAGGGGCAGGCCATTGGGGACATGGAGATGCATGATACAGATAAGAACTAAAGAAAGCAGGAAAGACGTGGTTTGAGGTATCCCGACTTGCTCAGGACAGAACTGGCTGGAGAACCTCCATAGGGAGTACAGTAGGACTGATGATGAAGGGGGTTTATAGATTTTGAGAAAGCCTTTGACAGTGTCAGCAGAGATGGACTGTGGAAAATCCTAAGATGGCATGGCCTCCCCCATAAGTAGTGAATGTAATCAAAGCCCTATACGAGGGTTTTGAGTGCAAAGTGATCTGTGGAGAACATACCTCCAGCAGCTTTAGGATACAAACAGGAGTGAAGCAGGGATGTGTACTATCACCAACATTATTTATCTTGGCAGTAGACTGGTTAATGAAGGAGGCAACATCAGACAAACACAGAGGATTACAATGGACCCTTGACACAGTGCTGGAGGACCTTGACTTTGCGGACGACATTTGTCTTCTGTCAAGCAGCCACAAAGATGTGCAAGATAAAATAAACAAGCTAACTCAGAATGCAAACAACATAGGACTAAAGATCAACGTAGGAAAGACAAAGTTAATGAAGCAAAATGTGAACAGCAGAAATGTACTCAGAGTACATAGCAAGTTAGTGGAGGAGGTCAACAAATTTGTATATCTTGGCAGTAGAGTAGTAGAAAAATGGAGATAGCACAGAAGACATCAATAGCAGACTTACTAGAGCAAACCAGGCTTTTGCTATGCTGCAGACTATATGGAAATCTAAAAAACTAAGCATGAATATGAAAATCAGGATATTTAAAGTAATGTTCTAAGTGTACTACTCTATGGAAGTGAATGCTGGAAAATCACCAAAACCATAGAATACAAGTTGAATTCTTTCCAGACTAAATGTTTACGAAGAATTAGAAAAATATTTTGGCTAAACACCATGAGAAATAACATCATGTTGGCAGAAATGCAAATGAAGCCACTGACAGCAATTATTGAGGAAAAACGCTGGCGATGGTTGGGACATGTGCTCCGAATGACTGACAACTCACTACCAAAAATAGCACTAAAATAAATGGACACCACAGGGGAACAGAAGTAAGGGTAGACCAAAAGAGACATGGAGAAGAACAACAGAGAGAATGTTGAGCAATAGAGGGCTCACCTGGGCAAGAGCAGAAAAAAAGGCAAAGGACAGGCATTTGTGGAAAACCCTTGCGGAAGCCCCATGTGCCCTGGGCACTTAAGGTTCAGAGAGAGAGAGAGAGAGAGAGAGAGAGATGATGATGAAGAAAACTAACACATTTAAAATTTTATATAAATTTTATCACTCACCTTTGTGCTTATGCAAGGATAGGCTATCCACTTCCAAACAAGTCTTGCAAATGATAAGTTCTTAGGAAATGATAATGATGATGACAAAAAATATCTCATACATTTTATGCTGTACAGTTATTAGATTTTCATGTGAAGACATTCACATGCATACATCACAGATAAGCTTATGAACTGTATGGTATGATGATTATTTACTTTTCATTAAGTGGAAATGATCACCATAAAGATCATCATCTTCAACTATGAGTGGGCTGAGAAAGATGAAGGGAAGGGGTGTTGGTCCTGCAGTTACAGATCTCAGTCTGCAATACATATTAAGCTATTCAGCTTTTTCTTGAAATGGTGTGACTTTTCTCTGCTTGTTGGGAGCGCATTCAACATCATTAGTGACACTTCGTATTGAACTGATGGTGTTATTCAAGGTTTATCATAAAGTACTAAACACTGGAGAGAGATTACATTTTACTCGAGGTTATATGGTTTGTGAGCAATTTTTTTTTCCCCAAATCATCACAAATCTCACAAAAATTTTTCAGTATATTTACTTAAAATATGTCTATATAAGTTGACCTGCATAGTTCTAACCCATGTTTTTCAAGGGTCAATTGCATTCACATTTTATTTCATGTTTTGTTTATAATATTTCAGTTTGGAGATCCAAAAAGTCAAGAGTGGTACTACAGGACCAGTAAACTAGCAGATAACAGAACGCTGAGAAACTATGGCATAGACGGCATGGACAGAAATGAAGTTAAACTATTTGTCAGACAACTGAAAACTGGAACGAGATAGTGAAGTTTCAGAAACAAGCAGTTCAAAGTAGGTTAATGGCTTTCCTTTCACTTGCAAGAGTTTAAAAACTAAGTGTGCTGCATGTTACTTTTTTTTGTCCAAGAAATGTGTAGCCAGGAGTGATCATGTTGTTTTGTTTCTTATATTGCCAGTTCATGCAAGTGAGAAATATAAAGAAAGTGTATTTATACCTTTAACTATGTTCTTTTTGTTTTGTAAAACTTTTTTCCCTTAATTATGAATTTTGTAATACTCTTACAGATAAATAATTAATGCTATCATTAATGATATGCAGTGGAATTGCTTGGATGAGGTGAGATAATGAAATGTGGATGAGATGGTTGTTTGTAACCAATAAATGAATGCTGCAACAGCCTTGTTCTGTGCCACTGCCACATATATAAGGTTTCAGTCTTGTACATCGATGACTATAAAGAAAATTAAACATTAAATCTACTTGTCTCGTCATGTCTTCCTGGAACAGTAAACTTGTGTTCTCTGCAGCCAATAGACTTTCTGGTGGTCTTATTTGCTGCTTTAACGTGTAACTAACAACATCGCTACGTGTATACCAAAGACAAATTTCTTTATATATAATGATAATGTATAATGATCATTAATAAAAAAATAAATATGATTATTCTTACATCCTTTCAGTGCCGTTAAACGTCACATAGGGCTCACATGGTAGTTCGCCAAGTTTTCGTGTTTTCGGCGAGCTTTTCAACCTCATCAGGGGATTTTATGCCTACTAATTTGGTCTGTCTTAACAGTGTCCTCTTTAGGCCTGTTGTATTCCACATAATAGCTTGTTTTGGGATTCTCTGATTGTTTCTTCTCAGCATGTGACCGATGTATGTCCATCTCCTTTTCTAATCACCCATGAGACAGGTTATTGTTCACTCATCTGCTTTATCTCTGCATTGCTCTTCCACTTTATACCTAGTATTTTACTTAGGCATTTGTTTTCAAAAGAGTCTGATTTCTTTAGTTGTTTTCCAGCTTTCGTAATCATAAATGAGGTTGGATATTATACTTGAATTGAGTAATCTTAGCTTGGTTCTTCTGCTTATAAATTTTGAGTGCCATATGGTCTCAGGATTCTTGAAGGTCAATGCTGCTTTTTCATTTAAAACTTCCTTTCTGGTGTCACCATCCTGGTCTATATAGCTGACATCTTACATCCTTCCCATAACGTTGAACTTCACATAGGGCTCGCATAGTTGTTTGCCAAGTTTTCCTGTTCTCAGCGAGTCTTTCACCTTCATCAAGGGATGTTATGCCCACTAAACTGGCTTTTCTTAACAATGTCCTCTTTAGAGTTTCACATGGTCAACCTCTTTTCTTGTGCTCCACTTGATAGTTTGTTTTGGTATTCTCTGATTGTTTCTTCTCATCACATGGCCTACATATGTCCATCTTTTTCTGATCACCCATGAGACAGGTTGTTGTTTGCTCATCTGTCTTATCTCTTGTTCTTGAATTTGTTCCACTTTATACCAGGTATTTTCCTTAGGCATTTGTTTTCGAAAAAGTCTAATATCTTGTCTTGTGTTGACAGGTATTCAAGAAGTGACTGCTGACACAGATAATATAACTGTAAATTCATGCACAAGTGCACCAGATATCAACACAGAACACACGCCAAAGCAAAGAGCTGCACAAGAGAAACACACCAGCACCACAACACCTATAAAGGTAGCACCTGAAAATTTAGCTTACCCTATTGATGTGCAGATAAGTAATAGGTTTCAAGCTTTACAAGATAGTCCCACTGTACATAACCATAAAGCAACAAGAATCCAAACAGAAATCTCAAACAAGACAGCCACACCCCAGTCATGGTCTCATAAACATCAACAAGAACAATATACACAACAACACAGTAACAACATCAAAGAATATACAACACACTTGATAATCGGAGATTCCTTACTTAAAGGAATCTATGGTGAGCGGATGTCAGTTACCTCTGAAGACACTGTCTCAGTCATGCCAGTACCTGGAGCTGGTATTATAAAACTAACGCAGACACTGAGACGACTTGACGTGGATCAGAGAGTGACGAGAACGACCGCACATGTTGTCTGACAGCATGAACGGCCGGAGTCTTCGGCCCTCTGATATACAGGACTTGATATCCACCATCAAGAAAAAATACCCTAACACTTCCATCAACATTTCATCCATCATTCCACCTTGTTCTGGTCCTGGACGTCGCATGGTGGATATAAACAACAAAATACTAAAAACATTCTGTCTACAGAACACAGTAGTATTTATAAACAACACACCATTTTTTTACTTCAGCCACAGGTGCTCCCAAAAAACGCCTTTATAGGGACCACATCCACATTAACATGACTGGCAGCAGCATCCTTGCCAAAAATATCAAATATCCAGCAAGAACTGAGCAGAACATAACAAAACACTCAAATAGCCAGAAACAGTTTAGACAGCCACCCACATCTCGTAGCTCCAGAAACACACACTCTACACAAACTACAAGACTCCAAGGACCCTCAGAAACATCACCCTCTGCCTCTCTACCATTGCCCACTCCATCCACTGGCCCACTATACAATTCCATGTTCCCGCCCCTGCCTACACGCCAAGCTCAACAAATTATACCAACACTTAGTACAGCGAACAACATGGAGACTCCTGCACAATCACCACTTAGAAATACCACAACAACTGTACAGGACACAAACACAAGAACCTCAAATCATTATCCGTGGAACTTTAGCTACAATATCTAATGCAGTTTAGTCCTGCAGCTCTGAGCCATGCGTATATGATGTCCCTACTACACAGTCAGTACGCAACACCCACATACAGACACTAGATAGCTTGAAACTTCCAGCACTTTTTAACTTCTGTAGATAAATTTAACTGCACAAAAAAAAAAAAACCACGGAAGTTCTTACAGCAGAACAGACATTTCTTAGCGTTAGCTTACAGCTAATATTGTCATCAAGTCTTTTACAGTTTACATTTACATAATGTTCATTGCATTGTTGATTTTTGTACTTTTTTCCATTATTTGTCAGTATATTATAAACTTAGTTAGATTCATTATCTCTACTAGCTTAAACGTATACCTATAATTGTATGATTGAAGTCTGACTTGCACGAATAAGCCTGTCTGACCAGTTATTTTATTTTTACTGAAATATAATATTTCTAACATTGTTATAAAATGACTCAGAAAATGGAGGAGTGGCTGCGACACGATGGCCTATGTGTTGGCCACTTAAATGTTTATCATTTGTTAGGAAAACTCCCTGAGGTTACACATATACTTCAACAACATTTTCATGTTTTTGGTTTCTCTGAAAGCAGATTACATAAAAACATCACAGACAATGATATACGAATAGATGGTTTTAATTTGATCAGGCGTGACCCAACTAGGAAGTTAGAGACAGGTTTAGTCATTTACATTTCTAACACAATTAAATTTTGTAGAAGAGAAGACCTGGAAACATCAGAGGTTGAATGTATTATGCTAGAAATCAAAATATCAAATCTTAGTCCAATTCTAATTATATATACCGAAATCCAGATGCTTCAGCCGAGTGGTATGATCACTTTGCGACCATGATGGATGATGCTATAACTTATAAATCCAAGGACATAATCATTCTAGGCGACTTCAATATAGATCTTAATCAGCCAAATCCTACATGGAAGAACATTTTAACATCTTACAACTTCTCCAAAATTGTTAACAAACCTACTAGAGTAACTGAATCATCATCAACACTAATAGATCATATTTATGTAGTTGATCCAGGAAACATTACTGAATGTACTGTCCCTCATGTGTTGCTGAGTGATCACTACCCGGTCTGCTGTACGTGGTCACATAAGGGGTGTAAAATGCCTAAACACAAACATACCAGCATCAAATATAGAAACTTTAACAACTTTAACTTGGAATTATTTTTAACTAATCTAAAAGCTTCGCCTCTTACGTACGTTTTCCAGTTAACAAATCCAGATGAGGCTATCGAATACTGGATCAAGATAGTTTGAAATATTTTTGACAAGCATGTCCCCATCAAAGAAATGAGAGTAAAACACTTAACAAAATCCCTGTGGATAACTCCCGATATATTGCAGCTCATGAGGAAACAGAATGAAGCTCACAAAAGCAGAAATTTCAGTAGCTATCATTCACTTAGGAATAAGGTGCAGTATTTAATTAGGCAGGAAAAGAAAAATTACTTCAGAAATTCAGTGAAAGACAAAACTGATAGTAAATTAATTTGGAAAGCGATTAATACTCTTGTAAATAAAAGGAAGCAAACTGACCCACAAACACTTAACGGTGAACATACTTGCACTAACTTCAGTGAACATTTTAGGGAAGAAATTAGTATTCTAAAATCTTCATTACCGACCCCTAATTGCGACCTGAGCATGTTGAAAACTTTCAGCGACAGTAAATGTGTAAAGCTAAAACAAATTAATATTCCTTTTCTCACGGTCGGTGAGGTTTATAACTACATCCGGTCCTTAAAGAACACTAACTCAGCACTAGTGACCTCTCAAACTATAGACCCATATCCATTCTGTCATCACTATCTAAACCTCTTGAAAACCATATACAAAAGTTAACACTGCTCCACATGCAAGAAAACAATCTACTAATAGACAATCAGTCAGGTTTTAGACCAAATTACTCCTGCCACACAGCATTAACTAAAATGACAGAAAGCTGTCTAATATAAATGATGACAAATTGTGTGGTGCTGTCTTTGTTGATTTCAAGAAAGCCTTCGATATGATCGATCATGAAATTCTTGCAAAAAAGCTGGAAGGCTATAGATTACACCCTGACCTAACAAAATTTATTACATCTTTTCTCTCAGGTAGAAAACAAGTAGTTTGCTTTAGAAACAAAATATCTGGCTCGTCTGTGGTTGATACCGGTATTCCTCAAGGCTCCATTCTTGGTCCTCTTCTCTTTGCTACCTATATTAACGACCTACCACTACATTTAAAGCACTCTTCATGTGATCTTTTCGCTGATGACTGTACTGTTTACAATAGTGACTATGACATCAATAAACTACAGACAACGCTCCAAAATGGTATAAACAGTTTGATTAAATGGAGTAATAAAAACGGTATGTTGATAAACACCAACAAAACAAAATCCATGCTCATCACTACAAGACAGAAACTGCAGAATGCAACAAAAACTTCACTGCAGCTTTGTGCTGGGACTAAGGTAATAGAAAATGTTCATGAACATAAAACCCTAGGACTCATCACTGATCAACATTTAACTTGGAATTCTCACGTACATAACCTAACAAACTTGATTACACAGAAAGTTTACCAATTAGCCAAAATTAAACACTTTATCGACAAAGACACAAGAAAGATATACTACATATCACAAACACACTTAGATTACTGTTCCACAATCTGGGATGGATGCTCAGTCTCAAATACAAAAACGCTCCACTCACTTCACAAGCGAGCATTAAATCTTATTTGTGACAAACACCCAGTACAGACTGTAGATGAACACAAACAACTCAAAATTCTACCCATCAAAAATAGAATCATTTTTAACAGAGTTAAGTTTGTTCAGAGAATTATGTCGCACAATGCTCCGCCTTACTTGTGGTCACTGTTTACGTATAACACTAAACATAGCCAGTGTTTAAAAAACTGTCTTCTTCCTAAACCCAGGATTGATCTGTACAAGAAAAGCCTTGCATACTCTGCAGTACAGCTCTGGAACACCCTCCCCTACCATTTAAAATCCATTGGTAATACTTCATCCTTTAACTCAAACCTGTTTCATTATTTACTTGCCTCCATAAAATAACCAACACTCTCTCAACACGTGACTCGCCAACCATCAAGTACTAAAATGACATAGTTAGAAAAGCAACTTGTTAGATATTGTTAGAAATTATTTTAATGTCTGGTATAAAACATATGTTAGAAGATCTGTATTTACAATGTATTTTTGTTTATGTATATGTCTGCATATGTATGTGTGTGTAAGTGCTATTTTATTAGGTTAATTACTTCTTCTCTTTTACTTTGAATGTAGTAGTTAAATCTTACACTCATCTGATATGTTTTTTTCCTAATTTAATTTGTATATTTGTACTAAATCAAGTGTGTGGGAAGAATGAAAGATGGAGTGATGAAGGGAAGAATGTAAGACGGGCCTGCGTGCCCAATTCTTTACCCTTGAAAAATAAAGATTATTCATTCATTCATTCCATTTCTTTAGTTGATTTCCAGCTTTCGCATGCATAAATGAGGGTAGGTATCACATTTGAATTTTGAATAATCTTAAGTTGGTTTTTGTGCTTATAACTTTTGAATTCCATATGTTCTCAAGGTTTTGGAAGGACAGTGCTGCTTTTGCAATTCTAACTTCTTTCCTGGTGTCACCATCCTGATCTATGTAGCTGCAAAAGTATGCAAATTGGTTTACTTCATTAACAACTGTTCCTTCTACATATATTTTTCCTTCTTGATTAATGAGAAGTTTCATTATTTTTGTTTTGTCTTTATTAATTTCAAGACCTATTTTGCTAGCTAAGGAAGACAGGGAATCTGTTTTTTCCTGCATCAATTTCACATTGTCACTGATAAGAGTTATGTCATCTGCAAAATCAAGATCTTCTATTTGGGTCCCATGTACCTGATTAATGCCGGTTTTACCTGTACAGCGTCTTTTCATTATAAAGTCTATGAAATTCCAAAAAGCAATGGAGATAATATATATCCTTGTTTCACGCCTGTTTCAGTCTGAAACCATTCATTCATTCCTTCTTCTGTTTTGACTACACAAACATATCTGTTGTAGAGATCTCTAATGATGTTGACAATTTTAGATGGTATTCCATATAGTCTTAAAATTCTTTTAAGTATGTGAAGTTCAGGATTAATGGTTTCTGCTTTTCAATATGTTCTTGAAGTATTATTCTTAGAGTAAAGATCTGGTCAAGACAGCTTCTCCCTTTTGGAAATCCTGCCTGTTCTTCTATCATTGCAGTATCCACCACATCTTTAATTCTATTCAGAATCACTTTACAAAACACCTTTGACACAACTGATAGTAAGGTTACATCCCTCTAGTTATTGCAGTCACTGAGGTTGCCTTTTTTGGGGTATTTTAACAATGATTCTCTTTTATATAGCTGACGAGGTATGCAAATTGGCGTACTTCTTCAACAGCTGTTCCTTCTACATATATTTTTCCTTATAGTGGACAAGTTTAAATTCAAATGCATTTTGTGTATACTTAACAAATAACTTAGACTATTTTTGGCACTTTTGATCATTACAATCTTTTACCAAAAAGAAGGTGATTAAAAAAAAAAATCCAAATTATTATTTGCAATGTCATCTTTTTTTAAGTGTTTATTTTTAATTTATTTATTTATACAGATGGAGAAGCTGTCATATGCCAGATTTCCATGATACCTTTTCTGTGAATGAAGAGTGCCCAAGTATACAGGAATAAAAACTGTGAATGAAGAGTACCAAAGTATACAAGAATAAAGACAGTAAAATGAAGAGTGCCAAAGTATACAAGAATAAAGACAGTAAAATGAAAAGTGCCCAAGTATTCTTCTTCGTTTGTTTCTACCACCAAGACCGCCCTGTGATCCTACTGAATTTACTCCTGTGGTCCTCGATAGGTCTCATGGTCTCCCTGTGGACCCAAAAGGACCACATGAAATCCCAGAGAGGACCACAAGAGGTTTAGAGTATCGCAGGGCTTACCTGTATTCTCAGTGGGTGCAGAAGTGGGATTGCGTGACACCGTGGTTTTCGTAGCTCCAGTTTAATCTAGAGTTGGACTTTCTCACCGGAAAACCTCGACGTGTTTTGAATATCAGTATATCCCCACTGGGTGAGAGGTGGTTGCCCATCCAGTCTAGAGTTGGACTTTATCACCGGAAAACCTCAGCGTGATTAGGATACGCATACATCCCTGTCAAGTGAGAGGTGGTTGCCTATCTATACTGCACTGGTCCAGTGTCTCTGACTTCAACAGTTTGTGGTCGTGGCCACTACCCTTCCTAATTGTGACCAGGACGGAGCTTTTGTCCAGGAGGACGAATCCTTGCTACTAGTAAGTTTCATCCCTGGGTTGAGCCGGTTTAGGCGTATTGTCCCAGCATGGGTGTGTTTAGGACGTTACCGACCTCTAGAGCGGAGGTACCGTGACATGAGTAGTCATCTCTCGCTGCGAGACTACTGTACATACCAATTGAACTTCACTTTATCCTTTCCCATCATCTTTTCATAGCGGTGCCACCCAGCAACCCTGTCGTATTTTCGCATTTTCTTCTTTGGCCGGGAGGAGTTTCACTCCATGCGTGGCAGCCGAAGAATCTTGCCAGCAATGTCTTAACCCTGAGTTAAGCCAGTTTAGCCCCAGTATGAGTGTATATTGGATGTGGCCGGCCTCTAGAACAGAAGTGCCGTGATTTGAGTAATCCTGACCTCGAGACTTCTGGTCACTTCACTTAATCCTTCACCTTTTCAACAACGGCGCTGCGCAGCAAACCTAATCGCATTTTTCTTCATTGGCCGGGAGGAGTTTCACCCCACTCATGGCATCTGAAGAATCTCGCCAGCAGTGGGATTTAAATCAGAGTTTTCCTTCTCCTAGATGAGCTACCAAACATGACTCTCATCTACCCAAAGCGTCTGGTTTTCAGCCACCAGATATTCGCCTTCGCCCCTTCTCTTGTCAGTTTGAACAGTTCTGCCATGAGAAGGCCAGTAGCTGGATGTGGACTGTCAGAGGCTATTTGAGACCTACGCCTTTGAGACATTTAATTGGAGTAGAGAGCGTATCCCCCACCCCACCTCCAGCTATAACAGTCCTTAGAACCACCCAAGTATATAAGAATAAAGACAATAAAATGAAGAGAATGAAGAGATTATGCTTCATAGACTGCTGTAAAGCATTTGATAAAATGAGACACACAGAAATTAAAAGAATGCTGGAAGACATCAACATAGATGGGAAAGATCTGAAACTCATCAAAAACATACTGGCAGCAATCAGCAGCAATGAAGGTTGAGAACCAAATAGGAGCATTCCAAGACATAAAATTGGGAGTGAGACAAGGATGTGTTCTATCTTCTGACCTCTTTTCCTTGTACAGTGAAAACATAATGAGAAATATAGAGAGCTTGCCAGGAATATCAGTTGGCGGTTACAACCTTAACAACTTAAGATATGCCAGAGTTCTGATTGCTAAAAGTGAAAGGGACTGTAGGCTTTTCTGGACATCGTGGTTCATGAAAGTAAAAGTAAAGATCTCAGCCTGAACAAAAAGAAGACTGAAGTAATGGTCATCTCAAAGAAAAGAATACCACCAAAATTTAGCATTACCATCAATGGCACAGAACTGAAACAAGTTGATAGATTCAAGTACTTAGGAACAATTATAACAGCTGATGGGAAATGTCATAATGAAATAAAAAACAGATGTGCTCAGGCCAAGTCAGCATTCCAGATAATGAGAAACATTTTGTGCAACAGATCCATATCAGTGGAAACAAGATTCCAAGTACTTAAATGTTACATCGAGCCAGTTTTGTTTTATGGATGTGAAGCATGGTCCATGAATAAGAGAGTACGAGAAATGGAGGCCATGGAAATGTGGTTCATAAGAAGGATGTTGAAGGTACCATGGACAGCCAAGAAAACCAATGAAGAAGTCTTAAGAGAGGCTGGAGTTAAAAGTCAAATTACAACAAAGATCAGAGGCAGACAAACGAGATTTGTAGGACATTCTCTGAGAAGAGGAAAATTGTAACACATTGTGGCAACTGGAAAAACTGAGATAAGAAGAGACAGAGGAAGACAGAGAGAGAAGTTACTGGATGGGCTATCAGTGTGGCTAGAAAGAAAGTCACCGGCGGATCTCATAATCAAGTCTAAAGACAGGGAATTGTGGAGAGAAATGATTGCCTACGCCATGCGGCACGGCCTTGATTGATTGATTGAAAATGAAGAGTGCCCAAGTGTACAAGATTAAAGACTGATCTGTTATTAGTTAGCCATGAAATGTAAAAGGAAGCAGATGGATTTGCCAGAGCTGCTCTGCTGCCAGACAACACTAACGTTTTATAAGTGAACCATTATTTCCAAGGATCTGTTTTTAGAAGAACTGGCCCAATGTTTTGTACACAGTGCGGTGAAGGAGCCTCATGAACCAGCAAAATATGCATATGTTTGTGAAATAGAAGTTAAAAAGAGAGGTGGACAGCCCAGAGACAGATGGAATAATTATATTCACCTTAAAAAAAACTTGAAAAGTGGCAGTAATCAGATATGTAATATAACATTTTCTTGCAAAACTTAAAATAGTGGTAGTCTGCAGTGCTCAAGTG
This sequence comes from Achatina immaculata, assembly GCA_009760885.1. NCBI lineage: Eukaryota > Metazoa > Mollusca > Gastropoda > Stylommatophora > Achatinidae > Lissachatina > Lissachatina immaculata. Next base: position 1,875,724 of record CM019694.1, read on the forward strand.
AATCAACACAGATTTTTAAGACTCAAGCTTGACTTGACTCCAGAGATAAAGAATTGCAGCTTGACTTGTGGGTTTGTCATTTTTGACGAGCTAACTCAATGGTTCTACTGCAGTGCAGTCTCTAAGATATCAGTTAACACTTCATATTTTAATGATGTGTGTGTGCATGCATGCTGTCATACATATTTAACTTGAATATTTGATCTGTTTATGCCTTTTCTATGCTGTACTACAACCTGTTTCATGGGTGACCAGAAAAAGAAGATGGACATATGTAGGCCATGTGATGAGAAGCAATCTGAGAATACCAAAACAAGCTATCAAATGGAGCACAACAGGCCAAAGAAAAAGAGGTCAACCACATGAAACTCTAAAGAGGACATTGTTAGGTGGGCATAACATCCCTTAATGAAGCTGAAAAACTCACCAAAAACAGGAAAACTTGGCAAACAACTATGCAAACCTGTGTGACGTTTAACAGCACAGGAAGAATGTAAAGACTAATCGTAAGAGCTTAGTACTGTGATTATTTTTTTTTAAATATAATTTTATTTGAATTTACCAGTTTGTCTAAGGAAGCAAATAAAATGTGTGACAAAATACAAGTATTGTTGCATTCTCATCACTGATGGCAATATAACAAGAAGCTGGATTCACCCGACAACCATGTGTGAACTGCTTCATAGGTCACATATGTGTCCGCTAACTTTCATTTCTGTTCCTGGTCATGATGGGGTTATGAGAAATGAAAGAGCGGATGCACTTGCCAGTTTAACAGTCATAGAGGAGGGTCACGCAGTGAATAGAGCTGATGTTATGCTCACTATAAAAGATGCCAAAAGATCAAAGTTTTTTTTTTTTTTGCAGATGGTAGCACTAGAAGTTTATCAAGAATTCTGGTGTTAAACCTGGTGTTGCTAAACATGGTGTATTTCAGCGTGCGTGATACAAGAAATTTGGGTGGCTAACATTGAACAGGTGTCATCAGTCGTCATGTGCTGTCTTAATATATTGAGGGGGAGATCGGACCACCTTTGGATGTGTCTCAGATACTCCAGCTAATTAACGTGTCAAAACCGTTCTGGGAAGTTCAAGGAATTTAGGACTGTCTAGAGTTGAGTCATGCTTTTTGTTGTTTTTTTTAAAGTTATTTTGAAAGCTGAACTTAAGAGAGATGAAGAATAGCATCTGGCCTTAAATCACCACCTGAAGGTTTTGACATGCAAAGATTTTGGTTTAAAGATCTGCCATTTTGTTGACCTAATGATTACAGTAGATACTACATTCAGGTTAAGGAAACTAGAAACCTAGTGTCTGCCTGCAAAAGTGAGCTGCACCTGTGTGTACTGTTTATGCAGATGTCAGTACATGGAGAATAAACTTATGTGTATATAAATATCAGTTCCAAGTATCTGGAACTGAGTGTCAAAAGTGGGTGAACAAAAAAAAAAAAAAACAACGAATAAGGCATTTTACAACCTGCCCTCATAAAATACAATTTATTTGTTTCTTATGTTGCACCTACTTATCAATTAAATTTTTAAAAATCAAAACATAAATAACAGCTAATCATACTTTGTTTTCACCTACAAGCACATGAATATTTTATAGTATTCGAGAAAAGAGTGTTCTTAATAAGCAGTCATGAAACATCCACAGCATCTCTGCAACAGACTGAAGACCATAGATAAAAATTAATTATTCATGAAAATGAATATTGTCCTGAACATTCTGTTATCATTTGGAAATATATAATGATAAACTGTAAAAAAAAAAAAAAATATATATATATATATATATATATGAAATCAAGAGTTTAAAAATGATTACGGAAATATAATGAAAAAAATTTAGGAAAACAATTCAAATGTTGAAGCTGTGCACAGAAGGGATAATTAAAGACAAAACATAAAGGACTCTTGATCAAATAAAGTGAACAAAGCTCATGATAAAATAGAATGGATAAGCTCATGATAAAATAGAGTGGACAAAGCTCATGATAAAAAATAGTGGACAAAGCTCATGATAAAATAGAGTGGACAAGCTCATGATAAAATATAGTGGACAAGCTCATGATAAAATATAGTGGACAAAGCTCATGATAAAATAGAGTGGACAAGCCTCATGATCAAATAGAGTGGACAAATCTCATGATAAAATAAGAGTGAATAAGCTCATGATCAAATAGAGTGGACAAACCTCATGATCAAATAGAGTGGACAAACTCATGATAAAACAGAATGGGCAAACCTCACAATCAAATAGAGTGGACAAGCTCACGATCAAACTGAATGGACAAACCTCGTGATCAAACAGAGTGAACAACCTCATGATCAAATAGAGTGGACAAACCTCGTGATCAAACAAAGTGGACAAACCTCATGATCAAATAGAGTGGACAGACCTCATGGTCAAACAGAATGGACAAACCTCATAATCAAGTAGAGTGGACAAGCTCATGATCAAATAGAATGGATAAACCTCATGATCAAATAGAGTAAACAAGCTCATGATCAAATAGAGTGGACAAAGCTCATGATCAAATAGAGTGGACAAAACTCATGATAAAACAGAGCGGTCAAACCTCATGATCAAATAAAGTGGACAAACCTCATTATCAAATAGAGTGAACAAGCTCATTATCAAATAGAGTGGACAAAGCTCATGATAAAACAGAGTGGACAAACCTCATGATCAAATAGAGTGGACAAACCTCATTATCAAATAGAGTGAACAAACTTCATGATAAAATAGAGTGGACAAACTTCATGATAAAATAGAGTGGACAAGTTCATGATAAAATAGAGTGGACAAGTTCATGATAAAATAGAGTGGACAAGTTCATGATAAAATAGAGTGGACAAGTTCATGATAAAATAGAGTGGACAAGTTCATGATAAAATAGAGTGGACAAGTTCATGATAAAATAGAGTGGACAAGTTCATGATAAAATAGAGTGGACAAGTTCATGATAAAATAGAGTGGACAAGTTCATGATAAAATAGAGTGGACAAGTTCATGATAAATTAGAATGGACAAAGCTCATGATAAAATGAAGGAAGCTCAGTCTTCTGCCTGCTTGGAAGAGAAGCAGTAGCTTCACAACACAAAAATATATGAGCAGATCAACTTCTCAGATTTATTAATGCATTATCAAGCACACTTATCACCAAGAACATCATTAGTATCATCAGCTGAAATAAGAGCACACTGTTTGATATGATAATACTGAGAAGATTTACAGGGACAAGAAATGTTAATGAAGAACTCCACACACAGATATATGTATGTATAGTGGGGGGAAGAAATTAAACCATTTGTAAGCAAAAAATCTAAAAGTTATAAAAATATGCTCCTATCTTTTCTCCCGCGGTACATTTTTCTGTGCCTGTTACACTCTGACGCTTTCACCCTCAGATATTCATACTTTTTATTCTCTGTCATGTTTTCAGTCTCAGATATTCATACTTTTTATACTCTGTCATGTCTTCAGTCTCAGATATTCATACTTTTTATACTCTGTCATGTTTTCAGTCTCATATATTCATACTTTTTATACTCTGTCATGTTTTCAGTCTCAGATATTCATACCTTTTATACTCTGTCATGTTTTCAGTCTCAGATATTCATACTTTTTATACTCTGTCATGTCTTCAGTCTCCGATATTCATACTTTTTATACTCTGTCATGTTTTCGGTCTCAGATATTCATACTTTTTATACTCTGTCATGTTTTCAGTCTCATATATTCATACTTTTTATACTCTGTCATGTTTTCAGTCTCAGATATTCATACCTTTTGTACTCTGTCATGTTTTCAGTCTCAGATATTCTTTCTCTTTTTGTATTCTATCATGTTTTGTCCTTAAATATTATTACTTTTTACTCTATATCATGCTTCTCCCTCAGATATTCTTACTTGTTATATTCTGTCATATTGGTATTCCTTAGATATTATACTGGTCTTCCTTAGATATTCTTACTTGTTATATTCTGTTATATTGGTATTCTTTAGATATTCTTACTTGTTATATTCTGTCATATTGGTCTTCATTAGATATTCTTACTCTTCTAGTGCCTTTCACATTCTTTTGTATTTTCTTCCTCAGACATTCTTACTTTTTACAGTATCATGTTTTCTCCCTCAAATATTCTTTTTGTACTCTTTTCTTCTGCAGATATTCTTACTTTCTAGTGCCTGTCACACACTGTTGTGTAACATTATTTGCCAATGTCACATTAATTGTTACAGCTTCTGTTTCCATATAGCCAAATATTCCATAGTCAAATAAAGTTTTTTCATCGGCCATGACCTGTTCGTTGTAAATCCATTTTTGAGATTCTGGAGCCCCTATCTGAAAGACAATGGTTAACCATGTTAGATTTGATGAATTTTACAGAGTATTGAAATTACTTGCAAAACTTTTAATTAATTAACATCTTTTCAAGACTACTCTAGGTATGTTAAGTGTGATGTGTTTGGCTTTCAACAGACAATCTAGAAAAAAAGGATGTTTTTTTTTTTCTCTAAGCCTGTCACTTTTTTTATAAGTTTTATTTAAAAGTTAAGTTGCAGCATTTAAAAGAGGCTGGTTATAATTTTGGAAACAATGATATCAAAATTTGCTTCTTCTCTGAAGAACAGAAAAAAGAATATATAAGGATATATTGAATATATCCATACTACAAGAACTTAATATTGAAGAAGGTTGGCTAGTAAAGGAGATTAAACAGAAAAACTTAAATATGTTTAAACAGAGAAAACTTAAATATGTTGGATGTGTTAAACATAATGAGAATTTAGAGAAGACCGTCTTGGAAGGGTACATGATGTGAAAAAGAAAGAGAGGAAGACCAAGGCGAAGATGGCTATAAGACATCTTTTATAATCTACAAATGGATGCATCAGCAGTAGGGCATCTCGCTTACAACCGAGAGGTATTCAGGAAAGCTGTTAGGGAGGCAAAGTTCCTCAAAGGACATGCAAATGACTGACTGAACCTTCAGAGTAAACGCTAATGCAAACGGTAGTCCACATTATGACATTATGATGCAGTTTCATAGATTTACTAAAGAATCAAGTGTCTATGTTAAAATAAAAAATTGATATCCCGTAGTATTTGCATGTTGTAGAGGTGTGAAATATTAATGCCTTCACACTTCTGAGCGACTACAGAATTTGAGATGGGGGATTCTAGCACATGCCCTCATTACTTTTGTTTACTTGAAAAATAAAGATTATTCCCTTGGGAAACCCCATTTGCCAGGTTTTTTTTTAAGGCTGGGTAAACCCTGTGTGATTGGTCAAAAAAAAAAAATCCATATGTGTGCAGATTTGAACCAGAGACCTTCTCTGATTGGCAGGCAAGTGCAACTAACCACTACACCACTGCAGCCTATGTTTAGATATTCATACTTTTTATACTCTGTCATGTCTTCAGTCTCCGATATTCATACTTTTTATACTCTGTCATGTTTTCGGTCTCAGATATTCATACTTTTTATACTCTGTCATGTTTTCAGTCTCATATATTCATACTTTTTATACTCTGTCATGTTTTCAGTCTCAGATATTCATACCTTTTGTACTCTGTCATGTTTTCAGTCTCAGATATTCTTTCTCTTTTTGTATTCTATCATGTTTTGTCCTTAAATATTATTACTTTTTACTCTATATCATGCTTCTCCCTCAGATATTCTTACTTGTTATATTCTGTCATATTGGTATTCCTTAGATATTATACTGGTCTTCCTTAGATATTCTTACTTGTTATATTCTGTTATATTGGTATTCTTTAGATATTCTTACTTGTTATATTCTGTCATATTGGTCTTCATTAGATATTCTTACTCTTCTAGTGCCTTTCACATTCTTTTGTATTTTCTTCCTCAGACATTCTTACTTTTTACAGTATCATGTTTTCTCCCTCAAATATTCTTTTTGTACTCTTTTCTTCTGCAGATATTCTTACTTTCTAGTGCCTGTCACACACTGTGTGTAACATTATTTGCCAATGTCACATTAATTGTTACAGCTTCTGTTTCCATATAGCCAAATATTCCATAGTCAAATAAAGTTTTTTCATCGGCCATGACCTGTTCGTTGTAAATCCATTTTTGAGATTCTGGAGCCCCTATCTGAAAGACAATGGTTAACCATGTTAGATTTGATGAATTTTACAGAGTATTGAAATTACTTGCAAAATTTTTAATTAATTAACATCTTTTCAAGACTACTCTAGGTATGTTAAGTGTGATGTGTTTGGCTTTCAACAGACAATCTAGAAAAAAAGGATGTTTTTTTTTTTTCTCTAAGCCTGTCACTTTTTTTATAAGTTTTATTTGAAAGTTAAGTTGCAGCATTTAAAAGAGGCTGGTTATAATTTTGGAAACAATGATATCAAAATTTGCTTCTTCTCTGAAGAACAGAAAAAAGAATATATAAGGATATATTGAATATATCCATACTACAAGAACTTAATATTGAAGAAGGTTGGCTAGTAAAGGAGATTAAACAGAAAAACTTAAATATGTTTAAACAGAGAAAACTTAAATATGTTGGACGTGTTAAACATAATGAGAATTTAGAGAAGACCGTCTTGGAAGGGTACATGATGTGAAAAGAGGAAGACCAAGGCGAAGATGGCTATAAGACATCTTTTATAATCTACAAATGGATGCATCAGCAGTAGGGCATCTCGCTTACAACCGAGAGGTATTCAGGAAAGCTGTTAGGGAGGCAAAGTTCCTCAAAGGACATGCAAATGACTGACTGAACCTTCAGAGTAAACGCTAATGCAAACGGTAGTCCACGTTATGACATTATGATGCAGTTTCATAGATTTACTAAAGAATCAAGTGTCTATGTTAAAATAAAAAATTGATATCCCGTAGTATTTGCATGTTGTAGAGGTGTGAAATATTAATGGCTTCACACTTCTGAGTGACTACAGAATTTGAGATGGGGGATTCTAGCACATGCCCTCATTACTTTTGTTTACTTGAAAAATAAAGATTATTCCCTTGGGAAACCCCATTTGCCAGGTTTTTTTTTAAGGCTGGGTAAACCCTGTGCTGATTGGTCAAAAAAAAAAATCCATATGTGTGCAGATTTGAACCAGAGACCTTCTCTGATTGGCAGGCAAGTGCAACTAACCACTACACCACTGCAGCCTATGTTTAGATAAAGTTGTATTATATGTCTTATTCTATCATAATAAAGAGCACTTTAAGGTCCTATTTATGACCTAATTAAAACAAAACAGAATGTTTGACATGTCTTTCAAGATCATCATGGTGTCAGTTGGAGAAAAGTCCTTTTAGTATTTACAGGCAGATTATCCAACAACAACATTTTTGTGTGTGACTATTACAGTAACAACAACAACAACAAGTTCTGTGTCTAACTGCTATAGTAACAATAGTTCCATGTGAGTGTTGTAGTAACAAACAATTTTGTGTTTGACTATTCTTACATCCTATGTTAAATATCACATAGGGCTTTCCTGGTAGTTCATCAAGTTTTCCTGTTTTCAGCGAGGTTTTCAACCTCATCAAGGGATTTTATGCCCACAAAACTGGCCTCTCTTAACAATGTCTTCTTTAGAGTTTCACGTGGTTAGCCTCTTTTTCTTTGGCCTGTTTTGTTCCACTTTATAGTTTGTTTTGGGATTCTCTGACTGTTATAGTAACAAGAATTCTGTGTTTCACTGTTACAGTAACAATAATTCTGTGTTTCGCTGTTACAGTAACAAGAGTTCTGTGTTGACTGTTACATCAGCAAAATTCTGTCCTTAGCTGCTACAAGAATAAAAGTAACTCAGTGTTGGCTGTAACAACAGAAATTCTCTAACTGACTGTATGTTTTGTTCTGACAGTACTGTCAGCATACCTCATTTTGTAAATCTTCTTTGAGGCCTATTATTGCACTTTTCAAAAGACAGTCTGCCTGAAAAAAAAAATGATGAAAACATTCCTGCATGAAAAAAAAAATGATGAAAACATTCCTACATGGAAAAAAAATGATGAAAATATTCCTGCATGAAAAAAAAAATGATGAAAACATTCTTACATGAAAAAAAAAGTGATGAAAATATTCCTGCATGAAAAAAAAAATTAATTATAAATATGAAACATATATTTTAAAATAATATTTCTTTAAAAAAAATATCCAGCTTTATACTAATTGGGGCTCTGTTCATGGGAGCTAATGTAGGTAATCTTTAAATAAATTTGTTCCATAAACTTTTAGAATTAGGATAAACACATTTTTAGAAGTGCTATTCGTCCCATAAACTTTTAGAATTAGGAGAAACATATGCATAAGGTAAAGGTAATCCTGTCATGCCTTAGAGGCACATAGGGATATGATATTAGTGCCCATATTTTCCAGAGAGCGCTATTTATTTCATAAACTTTTATAAATAGGAGAAGCACATGTTTAACAGTACTGTATGTTCCATAAACTTTTAGAACTAGAAGAAACATGTATTTGAGTGCAAAGTATAATAACTTGGCCAGGTAATTTTAAGCAGACAGAATTCAGAGCTAAAGTTAAAGCAGTACACATGGCAGTACTTCAGAGCATCAGCACTGCTGTGTGCAAGCAACTGAGAACAAACAAACAAGGGGAAGCACACTGAAAAACTGAATGTACAAGTTGTTCATGCTGAGTACAGAACTTTTACGAAAAAAAAAAAAAACAGTTGGAAACTTAAATTTGCCACAACTTCAGTTGCCACTTCTAGCACTGGTCCCATGTAGTAGAAGAACAATGATGCATTTCAAATCTTGGGTTCATGGGACAGAAGGTAACTCTAGGAAGTGAAATAAAAAGTAGTAAAAAATACTGAACAACTTGCAGACCCCTATTAATTAATAACACATATGAAATCACCAACTTTACCATGCGAGTACTTTAAAGGATTAAAATGCTTGTTCATGAAGCTGAGGTGATATTTTTCATGATAATCAATGGAACTGGGTATTTCCCTTTTCTTGCCTTAATTCCTTGAAATTTTGTTGAAAATGTCTGCATGAATGAAACAAACTGAGATCTACTGTTTACACAAGTTTATTAAATAAATAATAAACTTGAAATACATAAAATACCTAGCATAAATTTAAATGGAAAGTACGTGTTATCACTTTATGTTTCAGAAATAGTTTAATTAAAAATGCATGTAAAAGTTTGCATGCATATTTTCCATTCTCCACAGCACCATATCTACCAAATTAGATTTGATAGTCTTCAGAATTTGCGAGTCTTCATGACAGCACAAGATCTTCATGACAGAACAGGGTTTTCATGACAGCACAAGATCTTCATGACAGCACAGGGTCTTCGTGACAGCATCAGGTTGTAGATTATACATCAGTTCCTATCCAGGAACAGCTTATTTTGTAAGAAGATATAATATGCAGCTAACATTTCAGTTTTTATCTTTCTCAGACCCATATGTCAAAGTTGAAGCAGAAACACTTAAGATAACGACAGAAACCCTGATGCCAGAAAAGGATGTAGGAAACAAAGTTTGTTTTCCTCCCTGATGATTTTGTCTGTCATAACAATGATAGTGACAGTAGTAAAACTGGTACCAGTAGATTTAGACTGAGTTGTATAGTGCAGTTTGAAAAAAAAAAGGGAGAGAGAGAGAGAGAGGAAGAAAAGTTAGCAATAATCTCTTTCCTTCCTCTCTCTCTCTCTTTTTGTTTTTAAGAAGGGGATGAAGACTCTGATTAAGCAATCAGCAACCCATAGCTGACATGCTAGCATTAGGGTTGGTGAACCATAGCTGACATGCTAGCATTAGGGTTGGCGAACCATAGCTGACATGCTAGCATTAGGGTTGGTGAACCATAGCTGACATGCTAGCATTAGGGTTGGCGAACCATAGCTGACATGCTAGCATTAGGGTTGGCAAACCATAGCTGACATGCTAGCATTAGGGTTGGCGAACCATAGCTGACATGCTAGCATTAGGGTTGGTGAACCATAGCTGACATGCTAGCATTAGGGTTGGCAAACCATAGCTGACATGCTAGCATTAGGGTTGGTGAACCATAGCTGACATGCTAGCATTAGGGTTGGCGAACCATAGCTGACATGCTAGCATTAGGGTTGGCGAACCATAGCTGACATGCTAGCATTAGGGTTGGCGAACCATAGCTGACATGCTAGCATTAGGGTTGGCGAACCATAGCTGACATGCTAGCATTAGGGTTGGCGAACCATAGCTGACATGCTAGCATTAGGGTTGGCGAACCATAGCTGACATGCTAGCATTAGGGTTGGCGAACCATAGCTGACATGCTAGCATTAGGGTTGGCGAACCATAGCTGACATGCTAGCATTAGGGTTGGCGAACCATAGCTGACATGCTAGCATTAGGGTTGGCGAACCATAGCTGACATGCTAGCATTAGGGTTGGCGAACCATAGCTGACATGCTAGCATTAGGGTTGGCGAACCATAGCTGACATGCTAGCATTAGGGTTGGCGAACCATAGCTGACATGCTAGCATTAGGGTTGGCGAACCATAGCTGACATGCTAGCATTAGGGTTGGCGAACCATAGCTGACATGCTAGCATTAGGGTTGGCGAACCATAGCTGACATGCTAGCATTAGGGTTGGCGAACCATAGCTGACATGCTAGCATTAGGGTTGGCGAACCATAGCTGACATGCTAGCATTAGGGTTGGCGAACCATAGCTGACATGCTAGCATTAGGGTTGGCGAACCATAGCTGACATGCTAGCATTAGGGTTGGCGAACCATAGCTGACATGCTAGCATTAGGGTTGGCGAACCATAGCTGACATGCTAGCATTAGGGTTGGCGAACCATAGCTGACATGCTAGCATTAGGGTTGGCGAACCATAGCTGACATGCTAGCATTAGGGTTGGCGAACCATAGCTGACATGCTAGCATTAGGGTTGGCGAACCATAGCTGACATGCTAGCATAAGGGTTGGTGAACTATAGCTGACATGCTAGCATCAGGGTTAGTGAACCATAGCTGACCAAGACCCTGTCCCACCTCTCTCTTTAAAATAAAGATAATTCATTCATTCTTTTGGTACCCCCAGTAACAAGCCTAGCCTGGCTAATGGGGCAGGGATCACCATAGTCTCCTTGGTGGTGGAGTCTGCTAAAGAAGTATTGCGCACCCCCTGCTTTTTAAATGCACTTTGGGACTGAAAAAACAGCTACCATAACTCGCTCCCAGGCTGATACAATGTTGTGCTTCAACACCTTCATAGCATCGACTGCAAAGAACACCAGCTCACAGCTTCAGAGAGATAGCACAAGACAAGAGATAAGAACTATGAAAATGTTATGAAAAACAACTCAGTATTTTGACAAAAATGCTTTTATCAAAGATAACAGAAAAGACAAAACAAATAGCTAAATATAACCCAAAAAAATACCAAACTTTTCCGTGATCTGCTCCGTGAGGAAACAGCACAAACTGCAGCCACTGACGGTGAAAATATGGGGAGTGAGATAAGCAGCCAAGCACAGAATATGGTCAGCTAGGGACTAGGGGAGCAGATAAAAAATGTAACACATGGGGAAAAGGATATAAAGCAAAGCATTGTAGACTGTCACACACATTTAGCCTTGCTAATCTGCAGACTAGATAAGAAAGACCAGTAGAGAAAGCGGAAAAGAACACGGGGAAAAGAATAGGAACAAAGATACAGAACCAGTTATAATCAAGCAAAGGAAAAAAGTTATTCAGAAAAAGTCAAAATAAGAATTCACACCACATGGGTGTAAACACCCAACCTGGAAGATATTAAGTTTTATGAACTTGCAGAATTGATCTCCTAACCATAAGCCAGTGTCTTCAATATGTATTGTATTACAGTTCTTGCATATTATCACATGTGATATTACAGGATATGAAAGTGATACCCTCGTGGATAAACAACGTGGATTTGGAAAATACAACCTGGCCTGTTAAAATAAGGAAGAGGCAAATGTGGTGACAACATCTGGTGCCAGAAAAGGACATCTTGGCCAATATGAGGTGGCTTTGACTAGGTCTTTCAGGTTCTTATCTCTTCTACAGTTCAATAGGGAGTTTCAGCTAAGAGTGAATATATAAGGTTCAGACTGGAGGATAGGTAGATGATGTAACAAAATATTCTTCATTGCCAAACAGTGGGGACGGTATGTCAGAACCAGTTCCACTTTGTCAGAATGTTTGGAAGATTGGGAGAGAGGTTTCCTGATGGGTAATAGGCTAATATGATTCAGTGCCAATGTGACAACATTTTCAGCATAACCCCACCATCAGAAGGATTTGAATATTTTGTGGGCCTATTTATAGAAGTCAACTTCCTTGCAACATAAGCAAACATGGTCGAAGAAGTTGTGATCAGAAGAGGAGTATAGAAGGTAGCTATACGCATCAGTATTTTTGTAGTATGCTGATGTGGTATGCTGCTGCCGTGAGGCCTGAAGTACTGATGGCTGGAAGAAATGGCCAACAGTGTAAGACTCTGATTAATGTGTGTCAACTATGAATGAGTCACTGTACAGTGAGTAGCATCCCACTATCACATCACAGATAATGAAGAGGCTGATTCACAGACAAGGAAGGATGGAGAGTTCCAACAAGACTTGAGCTTATCATGTGACGATATCAAAGCACTCATCAAAAAGCAAATATAAAATCAAGTGGGTAAAAGAACATCCAAGTTATCAGAGGAATGACTCCTATCAGCAACTGGATGAAGAACAAGTTGAAATCTTCAGACTCCACACCAACTGGATGAAGAGCAAGTTGAAATCTTCAGACTCCATACCAGCTGGATGAAGAACAAGCTGAAGTCTTCAGACTCCACACCAGCTGGATGAAGAACAAGTTGAAATCTTCAGACTCCACTCAAGGCGATGAAAGTCAGCACAGCCTTTGAGTGCACTTACGGCACTGGAAAAATGGCATCCCAGCATCTGCTGCAAGACTGCCCTTAGGAGTAAAAGTTCTAACCCAGACCAAGCTGTATGGCTGTGCTGACAACATGAGGTGGACTACTTTGTTCTTCAAAGATATCCAACCTGGCATCTGAGAATGTTCAAAGAATAAGACCAAAACAGTTGCCATTTAAAATTTTCTCTCATGCTCTGTATGAATTTATTACTGTTTGTACTAAACTGAATGTGAAAGCTGAATGATAAAAGACAGAGGTGTGCCCAGTTCTTCACCCTTTAAAAATAAAAGTCCATTCTTTCAGACAATTAACAAAGGATAAGGAAGAGAGATAACTGATAATATGAGATTTAGAAATTAAAATTGTTATGATAATCCAGATTAAAATTATAAAATTTGTGTTCACATTCAGATTGTACATAAGACAGCAGCAGAATGGGTCTCCTTTAGTTCTAATCACAGGATGTTCTCAGGGCGGTCCAGCTTGATAAAAACAGAACATGAAAATAGGCGGAAGTTCAAGGAAGATGGAGAGAAAAAGAAGACAAGGGAGGTTATAAAGCATTAGTTGTGTGACAGCTAAACAATTCTGAAAGAATGATGATTATCTTTTCTTCTGTAAATTTATTTTCTACATCTTCACCAAAAATATTCTCAAGCATCAAGGATAAATGCATCTGCTATTTCAAATCCTGATGTTAATGTGTTACAAATAAATACATTTATCATTTTGAATTGAAATGTAATTGTACTATAGATAATAGAATGCATAAAATAGGAAAAGTAGGTGCAGCTTTATTACTTAACGATTACAAAGTTGTGACGTTTCGGCGTGAACCTTAATCATACAAAAACATACAGGACGAAGAAATAGAGAGAGGAGATAAAGTATAGATTCACATGAATACTATTAAAAAAAAAAATTTTTTTTTTAAAAAGAGTACTTAGCTGTAAATTGTAAGGTGTGGCTTGTCCAGCGGTGTGTGTCAGGAATAGATTTAGTAGAATGTGGAGGCTGTTTAAATAGAGACCTGTGACATGTGGTTGGTGGGTTGTAACTTGGGGTGGTTGATGGGGAACCGGGGAGGGGAGAGAGAGTGATACAATACTGACCTAGCTGGGAGAAATTGAAACAGATAATTAGGGAAGAGGGGTTGCAGAGTGATGCTGTGAGGAAGTTTGAAAAGTAAGAAGGGGTGGACTTAGTGGAGAGGTACTATAATGATTGAAGAGAATGTTAAGTGTAGCTAAACAGTGAGTTTAATCCATGTGGCTCCAGTGTCCCATAATTTTGAATGCAGCGGTTCTCAAGCGCTAGGCGGCTTGTGTCATCTGCGTGACATTGTTTGATGGCTGTTACCAGAAAATCAGATTTGCCTCTGTGGTTGGGGCCATTGAAATGATTTGGGACTGGTTTCGAAGCATGCTGGGCGATGTCGTACAGATGTTTTTGCATGCGGTCCCCTATTCTGAGGCCAGTCTCACCAATATATGTTATCCTGCATCTTTTGCAAACAATGTCATATATCACATTACGGGACTCGCATGTGAATCCCTCATGAAGAGCGAGGATAGTTTTGGGAAAGGTGATTGTTTTCGTTTCCCAGACTACCGGGCAGGTAACGCAGCAGGGGCAGTTACATTTTCTGGTGCCAACATATGTAAGGCTCTGCTTCAAGTGACTGTGGACAAGGATGTCCTTAAGGTTTGGCTCACATTTGTATGCCAATAGGGGTGGATCAGAGAAAATGTCGCGAGTGTTGGAGTCAAGTTGGATTATCGGCAGATGACGATAAAGAATTTTCTTAACCATCTGACCGTGCAGGTGGAAAGGCAGTACTAACTTAACTCTGTCAGATGGAGTAACAGGCTTTTTCCTGAATACTTCTTTGCAGCTCACTAGTTGGATACGGTTGAATACTTCATGAAGGACCTTTTCTGGGTAGTGGTGATGACGGAAAAATTCTAATAACTTGTTGGACTGATCTATAAAGTCCAAATTATCCTGACATATGCGGCGAAGACGGAGGAGTTGGGAGTATGGGATGGAGTTCTTACAGGCTTCAGGATGGGAGGAGGTGTAAAGCAAATAAGTGTGGCTGTCAGTGGGCTTGTAAAATACAGAGGTGACAAGCCTGTTTGTGCCAATAGAAATTTTAATGTCTAAAAAGTTAACAGACTTGTCAGAAATTTCATAAGTGAATTTTATGTTTTTATTGAGTGCGTTGGCAAATTTAATAAATTTTTTTTAGGTCTTCCTGTACTATAGATAGCTCAGTTGTCATAAAAGTAAAATCACTGAAGAATATAAACAAAAACAAATAAATTTCTATGTGAAAAAAAAAAGATGTGTGGTATGTTTTTCTTTATTTGTCTGTACAAGGTAAAAGAACATTATCTTCCCTCATAATTTTTCATAACCCCACAGATCCTCTTTATGTACCTGCTTTGTAGACCTCTTTCATCCTACTTCCCATCAGGCACCACCCACCTCCCAAAATGCCATCGGGCATACTGACCTTCACAGTACCATCTAAATCTGACCAAATATTATCTAAATCTGACCAAATATTATCTAAATCTGACCAAATATCTAAATCTGACCAAATATTACCTAAATCTGACCAAATAATATCTAAATCTGACCAAATATTATCTAAATCTGACCAAATATTATCTAAATCTGACCAAATATCTGGAACAATGATGTAATCTTTTTTTTTTTTTCACATACATTCCCTTCAAAATTGTATCTCATTAGCATACAACTCATTCTCATTACATATATTCAGTTCAAATACCCTTTTATCATGTAACCATATATATATACCCCCGTGTGGTACCCGGGATCTGCAAAGAATAGGACCACTGTACCCTACCACGCATGATCGTAAAAGGTGACTAAGGAGGGTTCAGCATAGGGCCAGCAACCCTATCTGGTAAAAAAAACTATCGGACTGCTACAGAAACGGAAGCAAGGGAAAAAATAAATGCAGGTGGAAGGAGAAATGCGTATCAGGAAACTGAGCCCATGAAGGTTGTGGATGAAAGTCAGCCACTGGAAGTCCCCAGCCCAACTGCAGACCTCCTGGAACCTAAACACAAGATGCAAATAGGCAACTGGAATGTAAGAACACTAAACCAGACTGGAAAACTAGCACAAACCATCAAGGAAATGCACAGATACAAACTAGACATACTAGGAATACAAGAAGCAAGATGGACAGGACAAGGCAGAAGGAAATTAACAACACAGCACACAGAAGATACAATAATATGGTCAGGTAAAGAAGATCTTCATGAAGGAGGAGTAGCATTGATTATAACAAAAGAAGCATCAAGAGCATTGCTGAAATGGACCCCAATAAATGAGAGATTATTATATGCATGGTTCAACTCAAGATTCACGAAGCTGTCTATTATAGTTTGTTATGCACCAACAGAAGCAGCTGAAGAGGAATTAAAAGAAGATTTTTATAACAGCCTCCAAGCAACAGTAGAAACAATACCCAAGCATGATATGCTACTCATCTTGGGTGATTTCAATGCAAAAGTAGGCAGCCTCCAAGCAACAGTAGAAACAATACCCAAGCATGATATGCTACTCATCTTGGGTGACTTCAATGCAAAAGTAGGTGAAGGAAATGAAGATAGAAGAAGAATCATGGGAAGAGAAGGAATCGGAGAAATAAATGAAAATGGAGAAAGACTGTGCAGTTTCTGTGAAGAAAACATGATGACCATTGGAGGGACAATTTTCCAACACAAAAACATCCATAAGGTGACTTGGAGGTCACCAGATAAAACCACAGAAAACCAAATCGATCACATGCTAATAAATAACAAGTGGAAACGGTCACTACAAGATGTGCGAGCAAGGAAAGGAGCAGATGTAGGAAGTGATCACAACCTTCTGGTAGCAAAAATAAAACTAAAATTAAGGAAAGCCAAAATCGGAGAACACAGAAAGATACATTTTGATACATGAAAACTGATAGACCAGCAAACAAGAAATGAATTCTCAATAGTACTTAAGAACCGCTTCAGTGTCCTACAAGACGAAGCAGAAATGTCCATATTAGAGTTCAATAAAACACTACAGGAAACAGCAAAAGAGGTGCTGGGATATCGGAAAAGGAGAAAAGAGGAATGGATAAGCGAGACCACATGGGAAAAGATAGAGCAAAGAAAAGAAATCAAAAAAAGATTACTGAACACCAAATCACAACGGCTTAAAGAACGAGTTTTAAGTAATTATGCACAAAAAGACAAAGAAGTGAAGGAATCATGCCGTCAAGATAAATGTCAATATTATGACAACTTAGCAGAGAAAGCAGCATATACAAATGACATGAAAACCATATATAAAATCACAAAGCAGATGACAGGTAACTTCAACACAAGATGTGAAAGTGCAGTAAGAACACAAAATGGACAACTGGTCAGTAGAGAAAGAGAAAAAATTGAAAGATGGAGGGAACACTTTAACACCCTACTAAACAGAACACAAGCAGCACAAACAATAGACATACCTGAAGCAAAAACAGAACTAACATCAATACAGGACCAATAACAATAAATGAAGTAAAGGAGGCGATAAAGAAGCTAAAATCAGACAGGGCACCAGGTGAAGATGAAGTGACCGCTGAGATGTTGAAAGCAGAAGAAACAGAAACACCAAAACAACTTTGCCAGATATTACAACAAATTTGGGATTTAGAAAAAGCCCCAGAGGAGTGGAAAACTGGTCTTATAGTAAAACTACCAAAGAAGGGTGACCTCAGAGATTGCGGGAATTGGAGAGGCATTACCCTACTGCCACCCACCAGTAAAGTATTTTGCAGAATAATCATCAACAGAATTGTACCAGCACTTGAGGAAAAACTTCGGAAAGAGCAGGCAGGATTTAGGAAAGGAAGATCATGCATAGACCACATATTTGTACTTAGACAAATATTAGAACAGGCAAATGAGTGGCATAGCACAACATATGCATTATTCATAGATTTTGAGAAAGCCTTTGACAGTGTCAACAGAGATGCACTGTGGAAAATCCTAAGATGGCATGGCCTCCCCCATAAAATAGTAAATGTAATCAAAGCCCTATACGAGGGTTTTCAGTGCAAAGTTATCTGTGGAGAACATACCTCCAGCAGCTTTAGGGTACAAACAGGAGTGAAACAGGGATGTGTACTATCACCAACATTATTTATCTTGGCAGTAGACTGGTTAATGAAGGAGGCAACATCAGACAAACGCAGAGGATTACAATGGACCCTTGACACAGTGCTGGAGGACCTTGACTTTGCGGACGACATTTGTCTATTATCAAGCAGTCAAAAAGATATGCAAGAGAAAATAAACAAGCTAACTCAGAATACAAACAACATAGGACTAAAGATCAACGTAGGAAAGACAAAGTTAATGAAACAAAATGTGAACAACAGAAATGTACTCAGAGTAGATAACAAGTTAGTGGAGGAGGTCAACGAATTTGTATACCTTGGCAGTAAAGTAGTAGAAAATGGAGACAGCACAGAGGACATCAACAGCAGACTTACTAGAGCAAACCAGGCATTTGCAATGCTACAGACTATATGGAAATAAAAAAAACTAAGCATAAACATGAAAATCAGGATATTTAAGAGTAATGTTCTAAGTGTACTACTCTATGGAAGTGAATGCTTGAAAATCACCAAAACCATAGAAAACAAGTTGAATTCTTTCCAGACTAAATGTTTACGAAGAATTAGAAAAATATTTTGGCCAAACACCATAAGAAATAACATCTTATTAGCAGAAATGCAGATGAAACCACTGACAACAATTATTGAGGAAAGACGCTGGCGACTGTTGGGACATGTGCTCCGAATGACTGACGACTCACTACCAAAAATAGCACTAAGATGGACACCACAGGGGAACAGAAGTAAGGGTAGACCAAAAGAGACACGGAGAAGAACAACAGAAAGGATGTTGAGCAATAGAGGGCTCACCTGGGCAAGAGCAGAAAAAAAGGCGAAGGACAGGCATTTGTGGAAAACCCTTGCGGAAGCCCCATGTGCCCTGGGCACTTAAGGTTCAGAGAGATATATATGTATATACAACTCCGTTTAAAGTTATTTAAGTGATATGTGATATGTTAAAATTATGTTGCAAATAAAGATTTTTAAAAATTTTTTTAAATCACAAATTTTTACTTGATGAAATCTTGTTCTTCCATTTTCTAAAATTGAGAAAGTGACAGCTGCATATCCCTCTCCTTCAGCTCCTCTTGGCGGAGACATGTTCTGTGGCTGTTCTGACATTTGTAAACCTGTGACAAAAATTGTTTTCACTCATTAATTATTTGTATCCAGTTTGACTTAAAAAAGTTGTATAATTGATGATGGAATGATGCACCCTTTGACCCAGGCTACTCCTTGCCTGGCATTTCTTTATTCTTGTCCTACTTTTCTCTGTCAGATTTTTTTAAAAAAATCTTTCCTGTATTAATGTCTAATGATTCATTATGGATTAAAATTAACGTCAACACAAAAACACAAACTTGTAGAAAGTTCAAGCGTAACTTCCAAATAAAGTTTACAGTTAACCATCTGCAGAATCTCTAAATTTCTACAGTTATTTGTCATTTTAAAAGAAATTGAGAAAGTATTTTAGATAAACAAAACATGTGAATGCTTCTGAATGTCAGAAACAGACCATCTATCAAAATTGTGCATGATCTCTAATGTAATTGTTTTTTTTTTCTTGTCCAAAACATCTCATAAACAAGAGTAATCTATGTGCTGCTCACATTTTTGGTCATGCCAGATCTGAATATGTGCTGTTCCAAGTTCTGGCTGTGTCATCTTTGTTCCTACTCTTGATACAGATCTTTCAGCAACATACGACATACATCTGTGCAGGTCTGAATATGTTGGACACCCCAAAATTTAAAAAAATGTTGGCCAAGCTATAGTTTCACACCAGTCTGTTGCCCTTACAATATTAGCTCAGAAATATGTTGACTAGACAATATTACCACAGAAATATGTTGACCAGACAATATTACCACAGAAATATGTTGACTAGACAATATTAGCACAGAAATATGTTGGCCAGACAATATTACCACAGAAATATGTTGACTAGACAATATTAGCACAGAAATATGTTGACCAGACAATATTACCACAGAAATATTTTGACTAGACAATATTAGCACAGAAATATGTTGGCCAGACAATATTAGCACAGCAATATGTTGAACAGACAATATTAGCACAGCAGTCGTTTGGTCCGACAATATTAAGACAGCAATCTGTTGGCTAACCTATAATGCTGTTCCAGTTTGTTGGCCAAGTTACTGTAATTCACTAAACATTTTTTTTAGTTCGATTATCATATTTAGCAAAACATCATCACAATAGTTTACTGTGATAGAAGATTTCACTTATGCTGTCAGTTATGTCAAATATATGGAAGTTTAAAGCTATTGTTGATCTTTTGTTTTAGTAATCAGTTATAAAGTGAGGCAGGTAAGGTTTGGCTGTTTATAGAACATGCAGTATCATTTTGCTGAGAAACTTCTCTCACAAATGATATCTGCATAACTGGGGACAGTAGCAACAAATCAATTTTGTATTGAAAGGTCCTGTTTCTTTGCGTTTTCTGCCTTCAGTTTTCCTCTCATTCACGCCTCAGACAGGATCTGTATGTAATGTCCACTTGAAGCAGTCTTTATTCCAAGTCCTTTTGGCTAATGAACAAATCCCTCTTGGATGATTTATAAATATCTTTTATCTCAGTTTTCATCCATCTTATGACCTACATCATTGACCTTTCTATCTTCGCATTATCAAGTGTGAGGATAAATAACAAATTATGAGTTTTTACACAATTTTAAGTTTCCGGCCATCATGAGCACGCTCAATTAAATGACAAGGGCAACATAACTATATCCCAAAGCAAATATCATTTTCTTGTAATTTCACTTACCAGTTTATTTAAATGCAAATGTTGATCAGATTAAAAACACACACACGTAAACACACACAATCGTCTTAGAAATAAATACCTATAATGCTGAACTCCAGCTTAAATTCAAAGCGATTGCCACGTACGATTACTGTTAGAAGAAAAAAAAAAACGAAGTTTTAAAAGCAAGTACAACTGGATTCAGGGATATTTAATTCATGTTCAAGCGACGATAGTGTGGATTTATTTTGACATATATTAAGTTCGTCTTGATATCATCATCATCATCATGTGTCTTGTCGACTGGTGTTGGCTGTTATGCTTCTCCAAAGTACCTGATCCTTCATGCAGGCCATAAGCTCAGCTGGTGATCTCCTCTCATACCATTTCGTCAGACTTTCCAGTATCATTTCTATTGGTCTTCCCTTGTCATTTCTTCCCTATATTTTTCCCGTTGTCTCTTTTTACAAGATTTTTTTTGTCTCTCCAGCTCTTCTCGTACAATCTTCGTTAGTTATTTTTGCTGTCTAGGGATTTCGCAACATTATTCTAATAAACCACATTTCTTTTTCTTCCAATGATTTTTGTGCAGACCTGCCTACTGTCTATGATTCACTTCCATATAACAAGATAGGTTCAACATAGCATTTTAGGACTTGTTTTCTAACATTCATTGATAAGGATGTGTTGGTTAATGTTTCTCATTCTCTGAAATGCAGTCTTTGCTTGGCCTATTCTGTTCCCAATTTCTGTTCTGCATTTCCCATCTGAAGTTATTACTGCTCCAAGGTATATGAATGCATCTGTTTAGAATAGTTCAGTTTAATTTCATACTGCATTTTGGTGGATTCTGTTTCTTAGATATAACCATAGTCTCTGTCTTTTTGATGTTCAAAGTAAGGCCTCTCTGTTCACTTTCTTTGGCGACTTTATCCAAGAGATTTTGCAGGTCTTGTTGGTTCTTAGCTATCAGTACTGTGTCGTCAGCATACCGAAGGTTGTTAATACTGCATCCTCATACTTTTATTCCTGGTTCTGTAATTAATCATTCTTAGAATATTCTCGCTGTACACAGAAAAAAGGGTCTGGAGATAGCATACACCCACTGTCGCACTCCTTGTTTTATTGGTTGATATTTTCAAGTTTTATTTGTCTGTCCTGATAACAGACAATGAAAAAGATCTACAATAGATGCTAGATGTAATAGTAGCAGAAAGTGAATATAAAGGACTCGCTGAACAGTAAGAAAAGAGAAACGATGGTCGTGTCCAGAAAGAAAGCTATACCAGGATGCAATATAAAAATCAGAGTAGTAACATTAAAGCAAGTGCACAGATTCAAGTATCTTGGTATAAAAATCAGAGTAGTAACATTAAAACAAGTGCACAGATTCAAGTATCTTGGTATATCGATAACATCAGATGGTAGGTGCACTACAGAGGTCAAAAACATAATATGCCAGGCAAAGGTAGCATTAAAAAAGTCTTGAAATGCTACATGAAACCAGCACTACGATATGGAAACGAATCATAGTCACTAACAAAAACAACAACAAGAGCATTAGAAGCAACTGAAATGTGGTTGCTATGAAGAATATAAAGAATACCATGAACAACCAAAATAACAGATGACGCACGCCCAAGAAAGTCAACGAGAAACGAACTTTGACAGTCAAAGTTTATTGGCTATGTAATGAGAAGAGGAGAGATTGAAAATATTATGACAACAGAGAAAATTTGAGGCAGGAATAGGAGAGGCAGACCAAGAGAGAAAATCTTTGATGTCTTGACAAAATGGCATGGAAGCCACACAAAAGAAGTGATGAATGACATGAAATATCGGAAATAGACACGGTCGCCAACGCCCCCAGGCATGGCACATGATGATGGTTATGATATCAAGTTCAATGTTTTTAAACAGTCAATGATGTAAGAGACAAATAATCGGGGAGACGAATATCAAGAACCTCCTGCAATCAACGGATGCTAATGGAGAAACGAAATTCCTCACTTCTAGTGCGTATCAGGCAAGATTACGGAGCAAAAAATAATGAACACATAAAACACATTCGCAATTAGCAATCAATTAATCAAGTGCCGTGCCGCGTGGCGTAGGCGATCGTTTCTCTCCACAATTCCCTGTCTTTAGACTTGATTATGAGATCTACCGGTGACTTTCTTCCTAGCCACACTTACAGCCCATCCAGTAACTTCTCTCTCTGTCTTCTTCTGTCTCTTCTTCCATCAGTTTTTCCAGTTGCTGCAATGTGTTCCAATTTTCCTCTTCTCATAAAATGTCCTACAAATCTCGCTTGTCTGCCCCTGATCTTTGCTGTAATTTGCCTTTTAAATCCGGTCTCTCGACTTCTTCGCTGGCTTCTCTTTGCTGTCCATGGTACCTGCAACATCCTTCTTATGAACCACATTTCCATGGCCTCCATTTCTCGCCGTACTCTCTTATTCATGGACCATGCTTCACATCTATAAAACAAAACTGGCTCGATGTAACATTTCAGTACTCGGAATCTTGTTTCCATTGATATGGATCTGTTGCACAAGATGCTTCTCATTTTCTGGAAGTGAGACAAGGATGTATTTTATCTCGTGACCTCTTCTCCTTGTACAGCGAAAACATAATGAGAAATATAGAGAACATGCCAGGAATATCAGTTGGCGGGTACAACCTTAACAATTTAATGTTATATATTATGTTCATAAAGGTGTATAAAGTTATACCTGATCACTTATTTCTTCCACTTATAGATAAATCCTTTTATGATTATGCCGAGGAATCTTATATTGTGTTCTAGATGTATGGGTTCTAATAGACACAAATAATTGTGGAAAATCGCACTGTTAAGTGTCAAGACCAATAAATGCTGTCGCGGGAAATCCCCAAATTTTTTGTATGCAAGAAAAAGAGAGGAAGATCAAGGCGAAGATGGCTGCAGAACATCGTTGATAATCTGTAAATGGATGCATCAGTAGCAGGGCATCTTGCTTACAACCGAGAGGACTACAGGAGAGCTGGTAGGGAGGCAAGGTTCCTCAAGGGAGTGCAAATGACTGACTGACAAGAATAATCTGCGGGAAATCCCGGGAACACGAACTTTTTTTTTTTGTAACGAATGCCATATGACCGAATTCCTCTCTTCTCTATCCTTCTAACTATGCTGATCATAGGAGATGGCGATGATAATGATGGCAGATTGTCATGGCTTACCTCGCTTAGGCGCTACATTAAAAAAAAGTGGATAATGGCTTCTCATGGTGGATTCACCCCATCCACGTAGCAACGAGATGGAGATGTTTACTGAAGAAATTATTGGCAGGCCAACTTAGTTCGGTGTTGGCGGATATTAAGCAATGTTATTACCTGACACAAATGACGATGTTGTGAATAACAAAACGAAACAGTGAAAGAACTTCACTTATCAGTCTTTACATTGCAGGTTATTCATCATCATCGTGAGACGTTTTCGTATGAATGTTGGCGGTAATAAATCTTCACTTTCCTTGCTCCTTTGCCGTCATGGTGCGCTCAGCCAGGCTTCATTCTGTCATATGGTATCTTCCCTTCTTTATCTCTACCTACCTCTTTCCTTCTAATATGGTCTTCAGTAAATTATTATATCTTTTGATGTGGCTAACATATTTGTTTTCTTGATTATTGTTTCCTTGAAATGTTCGTGTTGCACGATATATGACATAATTTCCTCTAGATCCACATTTCTATTGAATTAATCGTTCTCTGCGACTTTGAACTTGAGCCAGGTTTCTGCTCCATACAATAGTACAAAATCTTACACTGTTCCCGTTTAGTTAAACGTCACATAGGGCTCGCACGGTAGTTCGCCAAGTTTTCCTATTTTCTGTGAGGTTTTCCCTCTTATAATAATGTCCACTTTAGATTTTCACTTTTTACTTTGTCTGATTCTTTGTATGTTGTTTTTGCTACATCTTTTTCAAGACAACATGGCTAATTTGGGTGCTCGTTTTTCATGTATGTATTTCCATGTGTTTTCAGAGATCCATGCTTTTCTAGCGCTTGCTTTTGTTGCTGTGATTATGGCTGAGCTGTAAGAGTTCCATAATTCATCTATGTTTATCTCCTCGACCTCACCGAGTGCTGTGAAATAATTGGTAAGTTTCAGATTGAAATTCCTGTTAGTGTTTTCTTCCTGTAGGCTGTTGCTATTTATCTTTCTGGGTATTGATTTCTTGTGTTGGCTTTTCAGCTTTAGTCTTATTTTCCCTATACACAGGTTGTGGTCATTATTGACATCTGCACCCCTATATGCTCTTACATTTATCAGTGATGTTCTGAATTGGTTTTTAATACAAAAATGATCTATCTGATTTCTGGTTCTGTCATTTGGGGATATCCACGTTGTTTTATGTATCTCTTTGTGTGAAAATATTGTTCCTCCAATGACCATGCTCTCTGTTAGACATATTTCAATTAATCTTTCCCCATTACTTTTTCAACATCAGTGTTATCTTTTCCTACCTTGGTGTTGAAGTCTTCCATGACAGTTAGGATGTCGTGTTTAGAGACTTTGTTCATGTGTTGTTGCAGTTGGTGATAGAAATCATCTTTTATTTCATCATCTGTATCATTTATGGGTGCATAACATTGTATGATTGTTTGCACAGAATGGATATAGCATTTCATAAATCTCATTTTTGTTTTTATGGATAGTTTGCTGGATTACAGCATTGCCTTCATGATGTTGAATGTGTGACTTGCCATTCCTATTCTTTTTTTTTTTTTGTCTTACATCTCCCATCCTTGGTTAGAACATCCTCCAGGTAGCTGTAGCTTGTAACTTGGTTCAGTTCATCATTTATTATGATCTGTGGAGCATCACACCAGTCTGCTGGTTAAACTGTGGTACCACACTAGTCTGTTGGCTAAACTGTGGTATCACACCAGTATGTTGGCTAAACTGTTGTTCCACACCAACCTGTTGGTTAAACTGTGGCATCACACCAGTCTGCTGGCTAAACTGTGGTACCACACCAACCTGTTGGTTAAACTGTGGTATCAAACCAGTCTGTTGGCTAAACTGTGGTGACACACCAATCTGTTGGCTAAACTGTGGTATCACACCAGTCTGTTGGATAAACTGTGGTATCACACCAACCTGTTGGCTAAACTGTGGTATCACACCAGTCTGTTGGCTAAACGGTGGTATCACACCAGTCTGTTGGCTAAACGGTGGTATCACACCAGTCTGTTGGCTAAACTATGGTATCACACCAACCTGTTAGCTAAACTGTGGTACCACATCAATCTTATGGCCAAGATAGAGTGCCTTAGCAAAGTGTTGACCAAGCTATAGTATCTGTAGTCTGATGACTGGCAATAATAGTATAAACATTTGTTGATCATACTTTAGTTTCACACCTTTTTTCTTACTGAGAACATTTCTTAGAGGTAAGCTAAAGTAATGACCAGCTTTGTTTCACTGGCCATTTCTGACAGAGTTATGTCTACTTCTATAAACAAAGTATAATAGATAATCAATACAGTAATATTTTATAGCATTTGTATTATAAAATATGAAGTAATCTGGTATCCATCATGCCATAGATATTTGTTTAGTTCCAGGGATCAATTTGTGTTTTTTTTTATATCTTAGTAGAGAAATATAATTCACATTCTCTTTTAATTATAAAAAAAACATTGTTCTTGTTTCTATTTATGTCTTCATCTTGTTTCTTATCCATAAGTTAATGATAAAGTATTTTTATGTCATGTGGCTCATTAGGTTGACTGCATGATGTTGATCACATTCTGCATAGAGATGAAGTCAATGTTGACAGATATGATGCTGTATGTCCTGTGTTATAGATCATTCCAATAGACTAGTAATGTCTCCCATGTTGAGATCATTTAAAGTAATGATTCTGAGCAGGGAGCCAGGTGGTAACCCAGGGAGAGTTTCAAGTCTAGGGGAGGAATTTTGTTTTTCCAAGGGAGGGAATGCAGGATTTTTTTTCAACCATAAAAGAATGTATAATGATGAAAAATCCGTTCTGGATGATGATTTAATTTGTATAGGGGAAGATTTTGGGGCAGCCTGGGTTTGCTAAGACCAGGGGCATTGAAAACCACTGATCTGAGGCTGAGATCATATCTTTTATGATACAGTTTGATCTTTGTACCTTCATTGCTCTCATCAGTTTTATACTTTTCATAGTCATTCTTGATTATTGAAATACTACTCTTTAGGAATTTCCTGAAAAGATGAATATTTGTTACACTACACTACACTGGCTTCTGAGAAAGTGCACAGACAATAAATATTTATTACACTACATTAGCTTCTGAGAAAGTACAGTGACAATAAATATTTATTACACTACATTAGCTTCTGAGAAAGTACAGTGACAATAAATATTTATTACACTACATTATCTTCTAAGAAAGTCCAATCAAAATAAATATTTATTACACTACATTAGCTTCTGAGAAAGTACAGTGACAATAAATATTTATTACACTACATTATCTTCTAAGAAAGTCCAATCAAAATAAATATTTATTACATTACATTAGTTTCTGAGAAAGTGCAATAACAAAAAAATATTTGTTGCATTACATTAGCCTCTGATAAAGTGTAATGACATTGAATATTTATTATACTACATTAGCCTCTAATAAAATGTAATAACAATGAATATTTATTTTCATCAACATCTTAATAACATTGCCTAGAGGGCATGGACACTGTGGCAAAACACTTCTGTCAAAGAAACCAACTATGAAAATGGGACATCTCTGTTAGTGCAATCCACTCCTGTTCTTCTGATGTACAATCTTGGAAGGCTCTAGAACAGCGCCTTATTTTCCAGGCCGGATGTCTCCACCCAGCAGATGTTAAAAATATATTTAGCTTCCTGTAAACTTCTTTAGATTTCCACCTTTTTTCTGCTGTTCATGCTCTACTTTCTTGCATTAGCCCCACTCATGTCACTGCAGTTCTTCATTCATAAGTTTTAGCACTATCTCCCAGCCCTCCCCTTTTTCTCTAGCGGCTATAAGGTATTTGTAGCTTCTTGGCCTCTTTCTTGCCCCTCCCCCCTCATATTCTTTTCTCCTTTTCACCACCTAAATGCTGCTGACACCCGATTGGTCA
The DNA here is from genome assembly GCA_009760885.1 of Achatina immaculata. Taxonomy (NCBI): domain Eukaryota; kingdom Metazoa; phylum Mollusca; class Gastropoda; order Stylommatophora; family Achatinidae; genus Lissachatina; species Lissachatina immaculata. The sequence goes on from CM019694.1 coordinate 1,903,768, forward strand.
AAGTTGTTTTTCGTTGTCATCTCCCAGCCATACTTTTTCCTCCCATCTTTAGGATGCATTTGTTGGATTCTGTACTAGGAGGATGTCACAAAGCTAAGTTTTTTTATTTTTCTTCTTTTTATTTATGTGTTGTGTTGTTCCTGTATGTAATCCTTGAAAAAGGCTGATGCCGAAATATTGGATGTTGTATATTTTTCATTTATACATTCACTTCTTACTTTCATACTTTCTGCCATTTGTGTATTTTCTCACTTTCCTCATTCCCTCTGTCGTTTTGTAAAACTGAACCATACACCTCTATCTAATTACTAGAGCCAGCTTTATCGCAGTCATTATTTCTTTTATTACACTACATTAGCCTTTGAGAAAGTGTAACAACAACTAATATTTACCATACATTAGGTTCTGATGGCAACAACAATGAATATTTACTATTCTGCATTAGCCTCAGATAAAGTGCAGTCACAACAGATATTTATTACATTACATTAGCTTGTGAGGAAGTGCAGTGACACACACGCAAGCATATATATGTTTTAAGTGCATTATGTAAAAGATGAAGCTAAAGTAAAATCATTTTATTCAAAAGAAACTTTTCATTAATTAAAAACAGGAAAACTGATCAAGGACCAAACTGAGAAACTATAGAGTTTTTTTATTAGTTTTCTCTGTTTAGTTATTTGCAACTGATACTTATGATAAAAATCTTGAAAAAAAAAACAAACAAACAAGTGTCAGTTCAAACAAATAAAGGGCTTCTCTGGCTTCATTGTAAATGTTTATTGTGGGCAGTGTGCCTTGTTCACAGCATGAAGACAGCTTCCATCTCTTCAGCTTAGACTGGTGATGTTGTCTTTGGTATTAGGTTTTAACAGATGTGTACAGGCTTATCCTGTATTGTCACTGGTCCATCTACTTTTGTCTACAGGCAGGGCCTCCAACAGGAATTGTGTAAGGTGTGCAAAACTAGGCAGGGCCTCCAGCAGGAATTGTGTAAGGTGTGCAAAACTAGGCAGGTCTTCCAACAGGAATTGTGTAAGGTGTGCAAAACTAGCCAGGGCCTCCAGCAGGAATTGTGTAAGGTGTGCAAAACTAGGCAGGGCCTCCAACAGGAATTGTGTAAGGTGTGCAAAACTAGGCAGGGCCTCCAACAGGAATTGTGTAATGTGTGCAAAACTAGGCAGGTCCTCCAACAGGAATTGTGTAAGGTGTGCAAAACTAGGCAGGGCCTCCAACAGGAATTGTGTAAGGTGTGCAAAACTAGACAGGGCCTCCAACAGGAATTGTGTAAGGTGTGCAAAACTAGGCAGGGCCTCCAACAGGAATTGTGTAAGGTGTGCAAAACTAGGCAGGGGCTCCAACAGGAATAGTGTAAGGTGTGCAAAACTAGGCAGGATCTCCAACAGGAATAGTGTAAGGTGAATGAATGAATGAATGAATGAATGAATAATCTTTATTTTTAAAGGGTAAAGAATTGGGCACGCAGGCCCGTCTTACATAATGCCCTTCATCACTCCATCTTTCATTCTTCCCACACACTCCATTTAATACAAGTATACAAACTACATTAGGAAAAAAAAACATATCAAATGAGTGTAAGATTAAACTATTAAAATAAAACATAAGAAGTAATTAACCTAATAAAATAGCTCTCACACACATACATGCACACACAGACATATACATAAACAAAAATAGATTGTCAGTAAAGATCTTCTAACATATGTTTTTTAACAAGCATTAAAATAATTTCTAACAATATCTAACAAGTTACTATTTGAACTATGTCATTTTTGTATTTGATGGCTGGTGAGTCATGGGTTGAGAGATTCCTGGTTATTCTATGGAGGCATATAATTACAAGCAAGTATGTTTTGAGTTAAAGGATGAAGTATTACTAATGGATTTTAAATGGTAGGGAGGGTGTTCCAGAGCTGTACTGCAGAGTATGCAAGGCTTTTCTTGTACAGATCAATCCTGGGTTTAGGAAGAAGACAGTTTTTTAAACGCTTGCTATGGTGTTATACGTAAACAGTGACCACAAGTAAGGCGGAGCATTGTGCAACAGAATTCTGCGAACAAACTTAACTTTGTTAAAAATGACTATATTTGAGGGGTAGAATTTTGAGTTGTTTGTGCTGATCTACAGTCTGTACTGGGTGTTTGTCAGAAATCAGATTTAATGCTCGTTTGTGAATTCCAACAGGAATTGTATAAGGTGTGCAAAACTATGTCCCTTCCCCCCACCTTATCATATTGATTACCATTTGTTCTCATCCATTGTGGAGCCTTCAAAGCCTTCAAGGTCCACTTCTAAAATAGTGTAAACTCCCTGGGCCCTAGAACAATGCAGGACCCCTCTTTCATTTGGCCCGTCTATAGGTAATACAGATGATATTTTTTTCACACGTAGGTAAGTGAGATTGTGGGCAGTTGGTTATATTCTTGGCTACTTTGTCAACATCTTAATTGCATCTGATACTTACTTGTCTTGATATCCATCATGTCATAGGAAGCATGTAGTTTTATTGCTCTGAGAACAGCGTTTTTGTGATGTGCTCATCTCCTGGGATCCAGTTTAAAAGGCTTTAAAGAACACACTGAGTATCTGATGCTAATACAGTTTTGGTTTCTGTGGCAGAACTGAAACAGTAAGGTCCATATTTGGCAGAAAGATATCTGGAAGGATTATGAGAGTCTCATGATTAATGACAGCACATCATCTTTATGTGCAATGGACTGAAGTGTGTTAATAAGCTCTCAATATCTATTTTACTTTATCCTTGCTCTTGTACTGTGAGGTGTTGAGGGGAGATGCTGCTGGCATTTTTGGGCCATATGAATGATGTTCATGATGTCTTCTTCTTCGTTCGCTTCTACCACCAAGACCACCCCATGATCCCATGGTAATTCACTGCCAAAAACAGCACTGAGAGCGGGAATACATGGAGACATGAAGGAGAACAACAGAGAAGATGTTGAGTAATAGAGGGCTGATGTTGAGTAACAGAGGGCTGATGTTGAGTAACAGAGGAAAGTGAACAGAAAGGCCTTACTTTGAACATCAAAAAGACAGAGACTATGGTTATATCTAAGAAACAGAATCCACCAGCATACAGTATAAATTTAAACGGAACTATTCTAAAGGAAGTGCAGAAATTCAAATACCTTGAAGCAGTATAACTTCAGATGGGAAATGCAGAACAGAAATTAGGAACAGAATAGGCCAAGCAAAGACTGCATTTCAGAGAATGAGAAACATATTATGCAACACATCCTTATCAAATCTATCTTGTTATATGGAAGTGGATCATGGACAATAGGCAGGTCTGCACAAAAATCATTGGAAGCAGCAGAAATGTGGTTTATTAGAAGAATGTTGCGAATCCCCTGGACAGCAAAAATAACTAATGAAGAATGTATGAGAAGAGCTGGAGAGACAAAAAAAATATTGTCAAAAAGATAAGAGAGAGAGACAATGTACTTTCATAGGACATGCAATGAGAAGAGGGGGCATTGAAAATATTATAACAACAGGAAAAATAGAAGGAAGAAGATCAAGAGGAAGACCAAGAGAAATGATACTGGACAGTCTGACGAGATGGTGTGAGAGAAGATCACCAACTGAGCTGATGGCCTGCATGAAGGATCATGTACTCTGGAGAAGCATAATAGCCAACTCCAGTCAGCACGGCACCTGATGATGATGATAATGATGATGATGATGAATATTATAGTTACTGTTAAGAAAGTATTTTTCTACCTTTGAATAGCTGATAGGAAAGGATTAATGGTTCTGAGTGTTAGCATTCAGTTTACAGTTCTGAAAGAAAAGCTATGAGGGTCCAACTCAAGCTTGGAGAAGGCTGTGGACAGGGTGATAGGACAGGGCAGGACAGGGCAGAACAGGACAGGACAGGACAGGGCAGGGCAGGACAGGACAGGACAGGACAGGACAGGACAAGAAGGGTAGGACAGGACAGGGCAGATGATTTAGTATGACCAACCTTCAAAAGCAAAAAAATGAAGAAGTTTACAGTACAAGACAGTCTTACCAAACATAAGACAGAATAGATGTGACAGAACTTCAGAAAATTGTTGTCTACCACAACTTTTTGGGCAGAAATATAAAACATTTCTACTGTGTGGAAAAATCTGAAAGAGAAGATTCATTTGAAGTCTGTACACATGAGTACAGACTCAGCTTCATGTGGTTAACGATTATGAAATAGTTTCTAAATTTTCCACAAATCACATCGTGATAATTGTACAGAATTTATTGCCATTCTGTACCTAATTTCTAATTTGACCCATGCATTCATACTTTAAACTTGGTGAATTACCATGCAAGCCCTATGTGACGTTTAAAGGCACAGGAAGGATGTAAGATTCATACTTTGAAAAAGCCACGTGATTTCCTTATCGCTTAAATAAGAATTTTTGTCTCTTCTCCGCATTGACTTTTCTTGTTTGTTTAAGCAAAAATGAAATCTTTATCATCAAAGTACTGTAATTTCAAAGTAAAGGAACTACATTATATTATAGTCACATCAATTGTTACTTCTGCATCATATTATGGTCACAAAAATTGTAATGTCATCATAGGCAGTGATTTTATAGCTTTTCAAAGTTCGGTTATCATCCAAAACCTGTCCGTTATAAGTCCACTTCTGTGCCTGAGGAGGTCCTAGCTGAAATACAAAGAAAACAAAAGTGACTTATTAAGAAAATTTTACATTTGTATATTAATTTTTTTGTTCATCATCTATGAGCTCAGTGGTTATCCATCATTCCATAAACAATGACATGGATTTTGGATGACTATTTGAGTTTGGTCTTTTCCCATTAACATCCAGATTTCCACTGGTGTGCCATGTCTCACAAGAATACACTCTCTGATTTTTAGATACAGTTTTCCTAACACATTTGTGTCATGTACTGTTTTAACTACTGAGGTCATTGGAGCATGACAAGAGACAGCCTAACACATTTGTGTCATGTACTGTTTTAACTACTGAGCTCACTGGAGCATGACAAGAGACAGCCTAACACATTTGTGTCATGTAGCTATTTAACTCTAAATTATCATGACATTTAATGTAGAGTTAAATAATTACATTAAACATCATGATAATTTAGAGAAGACTGTATTGGAAGGGTACATAATGGAAAAAAGAAAGAGAGGAAGACAAGGCGAAGATGGTTGCAAGTCATCGTTGATAATCCGCAAATGGATGCATCAGCAGCAGGGCATGTTGCATACAGCCGAGAGGCCTACAGGAGAGCTGTTAGGGAGGCAAAGTTCCACAAAGGACATGCAAATAACTGACTGACTGACCCATTTAACTATTGAGCTCATTGGATCATGACAGAAAACAGCCTAACACATTTGTGTCATGTACCCATTTAACTACAAAGCTCATTGGATCATGACGGGAGACAGCCTACAACCCACTTCACAAGAAACCAGTTCAATATATTTTTTCTGCTCTTGCATTCTAATTTGATTCTTACCTTTTAATCACTAAATAGTGATAAAAATTAATGTCCCTTTTACTGAAATGAAAATGATGATATTTCACAGATTTATTGAAAAAATACATAAAGGTAATGATGCATTTCAGAAAGTACTTTATGGTAGGCTAGCAGAATATAAAATTCTGTAGGCTAACTACAGTACTGTAGATTCATATGGATAAATTACAACCCAAAGAAAGTGCCCTGTTGTAATCTGTTGTGGCACATATGGGATACCATGTTACTGTTCACATTTTCTTTTATAAGGCTGCAAACTTAAGGATGGGCAGAATAAAGGTAATCCTGTCATGTCTCAGAGGCACCTAGGGGATATGGTGTTAGTGCTAGTATTTTCCTTGACCTGTCAGCACACAGTGATTTGGTCAGCATCATACCTGGCTGCCTTTCATTCCAGAAGAAGTCAGGTACCCAATTCTACAACTGGGTGACTGGGGGTACCTCTCCCCACCTTCACCATGAGAGATTAGTGCATTAACCACTTTGCCACTCAGACACCCTAAACTTAAGGATGACACCATTAGTATTACACCTGCTGCCTTTCCCTTTCTCAACTCAAAGAGGAGCCAGGTACTGCTCTTGCTTGAACTTGTACGAACTCCCTGTAACTGTGAGCTGTTGTTCTTTGCAGCCGATGCTGTAGACGTGTTAAGGCACAGCATCGTATCGGAGTGGGAGCGGGCTATGGTAGCTATTTTTTTCAGTCCCGGAGTACAGCTAATAAGCAGAGGGTGAGCAATGCTTCTTTAGTAGACTCCACCACCATGGGGACTATGGTGATCCCTGCCCTGTTAGCCAGGTTAGGCCTGTTACTGAGGGTACCACGGGGAGGTGGGACAGGGTCTTGGTCAGCTGTGGTTCACTAACCCTGACGCTGGAATATCAGCTATGGGTCGCTGATTGCCTCATCGGACAGCATCTTCACCCCTGGTACTGTTCTTACAAATAGGTTGACAGGAGGCAAAACTTGGAAGCAACATGAAAAGTAAGTAGCTACTCTCTCAGCTCAGGTACTCATAAATGATAAAATTTCTTTAAAATTCCTCCAGTATGAGTAACTAGGGTTTTGTCACCTTCTTACATACAGCAATTTACCTAAAGACTACACTTTTGCATACAAGGTAGAGTTTTTAACAAATAAATATAAGAATTTAAATACAGTATTAAGTGTCTTGAAGCAGACTAATTGTTATAATTGTATGTATGAAAATATATATTGCTCTGCAATGACAAAATGAATGTACCTTAGCTTTCAGATCTTCCTTAAGGCCGATTATTGCAGTATTCAAAAGAAGACCTTTCTGAAATTTAAAATGCAGAAAAAATGTTGTGGGGAATAACTATAGAATGTCTTACAGTTGTGTGGAACAATTAACAGAATGCCTAAAAACTGTGCTATAATCACAAAATATTTAAAGGTTGTGTGGAATGATTGCATGCAACAATCACAGAATAAGCATGTGGAATAATCAGAGAATATCTAATTGCTTTGTGGAATAACCATATGAGATCAAAAGGTAATAAAGAATAATCATGGACTGTCCAAAGGTTTCGTACAATAATCACAGACTATATTCTAAATCAAAATCAGTGTTCATTTGTATTTCCTGCAGCAATTTTGTTTAAATTTGGGAATGAAATATGGAAAATGACTTGCTGTGGCAATTAATCATTTTACAGAAGTAAATTAAATAGACAAGAAATCAGACTCTTTTGAAAACAAATGCCTAAGGAAAATACTTGGTATAAAGTGGAATGAATTCAAGAACAATGCAGAGATAAGACAGATGAGCAAACAACAACCTGCCTCATTGGTGATCAGAAAAAGAGGATGGACATATGTAGGCCATGTGATGAGAAGAAACAATCAGAGAATATCAAAACAAGCTATCAAGTGGAGCACATCAGGCAGAGAAAAAGAGGTCGACCACGCGAAACTCTAAAGAGGACATTGTTAAGAGAAGCCATTTTAGTAGGTATAAAATCCCTTGATGAGGTGGAAAGACTCGGCGAGAACAGGAAAACTTGGCAAACAACTATGCGACCCCTATGTGACATTTAACAGCACGGAAGAATGTAAGATGTAAGAAATGGAAATAGCAGAGATGACTACCATATTCTTACTAAAGAAAGGGAGTAATAATGATATCCTTATTATGTTTGTCTTCTCTGTCATTAGTTTTTTTTTCAGTATTGCTTAAAAGATATTCAGCAACTTCTACAAACAGCTTATATACACCTCTTTCCAAAACTATTTTACTAGATCAAAAGAGTTAATAAACTGTTATAGAATTATGTAGAGTGAGACAATAAATTGTTACTATATATATATATATTACCCGTGTGGTACCCGGGATCTGCAAAGAATAGGACCACTGTACCCTACCATGCATGATCGTAAAAGGCGACTAAGGAGGGTTCAGCATAGGGCCAGCAACCCTATCTGGTAAAAAACTATCAGACTGCTACAGAAACAGAAGCAAGGGAAAAAGCAAATGCAGGTGGAAGGAGAAATGCGTATCAGGAAACTGAGCCCATGAAGGTTGTGGATGAAAGCCAGCCACTGGAAGTCCCCAGCCCGACTGCAGACCTCCTGGAACCTAAACAAAAGATACAAATAGGCAGCTGGAATGTAAGAACACTAAACCAGACTGGAAAACTAGCACAAACCATCAAGGAAATGCACAGATACAAACTAGACATACTAGGAATACAAGAAGCAAGATGGACAGGACAAGGCAGAAGGAAATTAACAACACAGCACACAGAAGATACAATAATATGGTCAGGTAAAGAAGATCTTCATGAAGGAGGAGTAGCATTGATTATAACAAAAGAAGCATCAAGAGCATTGCTGAAATGGACCCCAATAAATGAGAGATTATTATATGCATGGTTCAACTCAAGATTCACGAAGCTGTCTATTATAGTTTGTTATGCACCAACAGAAGCAGCTGAAGAGGAATTAAAAGAAGATTTTTACAACAGCCTCCAAGCCACAGTAGAAACAATACCCAAGCATGATATGCTACTCATCTTGGGCGACTTCAATGCAAAAGTAGGTGAAGGAAATGAAGATAGAAGAAGAATCATGGGAAGAGAAGGAATCGGAGAAATAAATGAAAATGGAGAAAGACTGTGCAGTTTCTGTGAAGAAAACATGATGACCATCGGAGGGACAATTTTCCAACACAAAAACATCCATAAGGTGACTTGGAGGTCACCAGATAAAACCACAGAAAACCAAATCGATCACATACTAATAAACAACAAGTGGAAACGGTCACTACAAGATGTGCAAGCAAGGAAAGGAGCAGATATAGGAAGTGATCACAACCTTCTGGTAGCAAAAATAAAACTAAAATTAAGGAAAGCCAGAATCGGAGAACACAGAAGATACATTTTGATACAAGAAAACTGATAGACCAGCAAACAAGAAATGAATTCTCAATAATACTTAAGAACCGCTTCAGTGTCCTACAAGACGAAGCAGAAATGTCCATATTAGAGTTCAATAAAACACTACAGGAAACAGCAAAAGAGGTGCTGGGATATCGGAAAAGGAGAAAAGAGGAATGGATAAGTGAGACCACATGGGAAAAGATAGAGCAAAGAAAAGAAATCAAAAAAAATTACTGAACACCAAATCACAACGGCTTAAAGAACGAGTTTTAAGTAATTATGCACAAAAAGACAAAGAAGTGAAGGAATCATGCCGTCAAGATAAACGTCAATATTATGACAACTTAGCAGAAACAGCAGAGAAAGCAGCATATACAAATGACATGAAAACCATATATAAAATCACAAAGCAGATGACAGGTAACTTCAATACAAGATGTGAAAGTGCAGTAAGAACACAAAATGGACAACTGGTCAGTGGAGAAAGAGAAAAAATTGAAAGATGGAGGGAACACTTTAACACCCTACTAAACAGAACACAAGCAGCACAAGCAATAGATATACCTGAAGCAAAAGCGGAACTAAACATCAATACAGGACCAATAACAATAAATGAAGTAAAAGAGGCGATAAAGATGCTAAAATCAGACAGGGCACCAGGTGAAGATGAAGTGACTGCTGAGATGTTGAAAGCAGAAGAAACAGAAACACCAAAACAACTTTGCCGGATATTACAACAAATTTGGGATTTAGAAAAAGCCCCAGAGGAGTGGAAAACTGGGCTTATAGTAAAACTACCAAAGAAGGGTGACCTCAGAGATTGTGGGAACTGGAGAGGCATTACCCTACTGCCACTCACCAGTAAAGTATTTTGCAGAATAATCATCAACAGAATTGTACCAACACTTGAGGAAAAACTTCGGAAAGAGCAGGCAGGATTTAGGAAAGGAAGATCATGCATAGACCATATATTTGTACTTAGACAAATATTAGAACAGGCAAATGAGTGGCATAGCACAACATATGCATTATTCATAGATTTTGAGAAAGCCTTTGACAGTGTCAACAGAGATGCACTGTGGAAAATCCTAAGATGGCATGGTCTCCCCCATAAAATAGTTAATGTAATCAAAGCCCTATACGAGGGTTTTCAGTGCAAAGTTATCTGTGGAGAACATACCTCCAGCAGCTTTAGGGTACAAACAGGAGTGAAACAGGGATGTGTACTATCACCAACATTATTTATCTTGGCAGTAGACTGGTTAATGAAGGAGGCAACATCAGACAAACGCAGAGGATTACAATGGACCCTTGACACAGTGCTGGAGGACCTTGACTTTGCGGACGACATTTGTCTATTATCAAGCAGTCACAAAGATATGCAAGATAAAATAAACAAGTTAACCCAGAATGCAAACAACATAGGACTAAAGATCAACGTAGGAAAGACAAAGTTAATGAAGCAAAATGTGAACAACAGAAATGTACTCAGAGTAGATAACAAGTTAGTGGAGGAGGTCAACGAATTTGTATACCTTGGCAGCAGAGTAGTAGAAAATGGAGACAGCACAGAGGACATCAACAGCAGACTTACTAGAGCAAACCAGGCTTTTGCAATGCTACAGAATATATGGAAATCAAATAAACTAAGCATAAATATGAAAATCAGGATATTTAAGAGTAATGTTCTAAGTGTACTACTCTATGGAAGTGAATGCTGGAAAATCACCAAAACCATAGAAAACAAGTTGAATTCTTTCCAGACTAAATGTTTACGTAGAATTAAAAAATATTTTGGCCAAACACCATAAGAAATAACATCTTATTGGCAGAAATGCAGATGAAACCACTGACAACAATTATTGAGGAAAGACGCTGGCGATGGTTGGGACATGTGCTCCGAATGACTGACAACTCACTACCAAAAATAGCACTAAGATGGACACCACAGGGGAGCAGAAGTAAGGGTAGACCAAAAGAGACATGGAGAAGAACAACAGAAAGGATGTTGAGCAATAGAGAGCTCACCTGGGCAAGAGCAGAAAAAAAGGCGAAAGACAGGCATTTGTGGAAAACCCTTGCGGAAGCCCCATGTGCCTTGGGCACTTAAGGTTCAGAGAGAGAGAGATATATATATATATATATATATATCACCCGTGTGGTACCCGGGATCTGCAAAGAATAGGACCACTGTACCCTACCATGCATGATCATAAAAGGTGACTAAGGAGGGTTCGGCATAGGGCCAGCAACCCTATCTGGTAAAAAAACTATCAGACTGCTACAGAAACGGAAGCAAGGGAAAAAACAAATGCAGGTGGAAGGAGAAATGCGTATCAGGAAACTGAGCCCATGAAGGTTGTGAATGAAAGCCAGCCACTGGAAGTCCCTAGCCCGACTGCAGACCTCCTGGAACCTAAACACAAGATGCAAATAGGCAGCTGGAATCTAAGAACACTTAACCAGACTGGAAAACTAGCACAAACCATCAAGGAAATGCACAGATACAAACTAGACATACTAGGAATACAAGAAGCAAGATGGACAGGATAAGGCAGAAGGAAATTAACAACACAGCACACAGAAGATACAATAATATGGTCAGGTAAAGAAGATCTTCATGAAGGAGGAGTAGCATTGATTATAACAAAAGAAGCATCAAGAGCATTGCTGAAATGGACCCCAATAAATGAGAGATTATTATATGCACGGTTCAACTCAAGATTCACGAAGCTGTCTATTATAGTTTGTTATGCACCAACAGAAGCAACTGAAGAGGAATTAAAAGAAGATTTTTACAACAGCCTCCAAGCCACGGTAGAAACAATACCCAAGTATGATATGCTACTCATCTTGGGCGATTTCAATGCAAAAGTAGGTGAAGGAAATGAAGATAGAAGAAGAATCATGGGAAAAGAAGGAATCGGAGAAATAAATGAAAATGGAGAAAAACTGTGCAGTTTCTGTGAAGAAAACATGATGATCATCGGAGGGACAATTTTCCAACACAAAAACATCCATAAAGTGACTTGGAGGTCCCCAGATAAAACCACAGAAAACCAAATCAATCACATACTAATAAATAACAAGTGGAAACGGTCACTACAAGATGTGTGAGCAAGGAAAGGAGCAGATGTAGGAAGTGATCACAACCTTCTGGTAACAAAAATAAAACTAAAATTAAGGAAAGCCAAAATCAGAGACACAGAAAAATACATTTTGATACAGGAAAACTGAAAGACCAGCAAACAAGGAACGAATTCTCAATAGTACTTAAGAACCGCTTCAGTGTCTTACAAGATGAAGCAGAAATGTCCATACTAGAGTTCAATAAAATGCTACAGGAAACAGCAAAAGAGGTGCTGGGATATCGGAAACAGAGAAAAGAGGAATGGATAAGCAAGACCACATGGGAAAAGATAGAGCAAAGAAAAGAAATCAAGAAAAAATTACTGAACACCAAATCACAAAGGCTAAAAGAACAAGTTTTAAGTAATTATGCACAAAAAGACAAAGAAGTGAAGGAATCATGCCATTAAGACAAACGTCAATACTATGACAACTTAGCAGAAGCAGCAGAGAAAGCAGCATATGCAAATGACATGAAAACCATATACAAAATCACAAAGCAGATGACAGGTAACTTCAGCACAAGATGTGAGAGTGCAGTAAGGACACTAAAGGGACAACTGGTCAGTGGAGAAAGAGAAAAAATTGAAAGATGGAGGGAACACTTTAACACACTACTAAACAGAACACAAGCAGCACAAACAATAGACATACCTGAAGCAAAAACGGAACTAAACATCAATACAGGACCAATAAAAATAAGTGAAGTAAAGGAGGCAATAAAGAAGCTAAAATTAGACAAGGCACCAGGTGAAGATGAAGTGACTGCTGAGATGTTGAAAGCAGATGAAACAGAAACACCAAAACAACTTTGCCGGATATTACAACAAATTTGGGATCTAGAAAAAGCTCCAGAGGAGTGGAAAACTGGTCTTATAGTAAAACTACCAAAGAAAGGTGACCTCAGAGATTGCAGGAACTGGAGAGGCATTACCCTACTGCCACTCACCAGTAAAGCATTTTGCAGAATAATCATCAACAGAATTGTACCAGCACTTGAAGGAAAACTTCGAAAAAAGCAGGCAGGATTTAGGAAAGGAAGATCATGCATAGACCACATATTTGTACTTAGACAAATATTAGAACAGGCAAATGAGTGGCATAGCACAACATATGCATTGTTTATAGATTTTGAGAAAGCCTTTGACAGTGTCAACAGAGATGCACTGTGGAAAATCCTAAGATGGCATGGCCTCCCCCATAAGATAGTTAATGTAATCAAAGCCCTATACGAGAGTTTTCAGTGCAAAGTGATCTATGGAGAACATACCTCAAGCAGCTTTATGGTACAAACAGGAGTGAAGCAGGGATGTGTACTATCACCAACATTATTTATCTTGGCAATAGACTGGTTAATGAAGGAGGCAACATCAGACAAACGCAGAGGATTACAATGGACCCTCAACACAGTGCTGGAGGACCTTGACTTTGCGGACGACATTTGTCTACTGTCAAGTAGCCACAAAGAAATGCAAGATAAAATAAACAAGCTAACTCAGAATGCAAACAACATAGGACTAAAGATCAACGTAGGAAAGACAAAGTTAATGAAGCAAAATGTGAACAATAGAAATGTACTCAGAGTAGATAGCAAGTTAGTGGAGGAAGTCAATGAATTTGTATACCTTGGCAGTAAAGTAGTAGAAAATGGAGACAGCACAGAGGACATCAACAGCAGACTTACTAGAGCAAACCAGGCTTTTGCAGTACTGCAGACTATATGGAAATCTAAAAAACTAAGCATAAATACGAAAATCAGGATATTTAAGAGTAATGTTCTAAGTGTACTACTCTATGGAAGTGAATGCTGGAAAATCACCAAAACCATAGAAAACAAGTTCAGTTCTTTACAGACTAAATGTTTACTTCTTCTTCGTTCGCATTGTCTGTCTATATCTGCAGTCCTGTCTCTTGGATAAATTTCACTGTTTTTTGTAACTCATGTATGGAACCGTAGAGCTTATCTTCTTTAGTGGTTTCACTCGGCCAGTAATTATTTCTCAGTGTCTCGTAGTTGATGCAGTTCTGGAGGATATGTTCCACAGTTTGGGGCACCTGGGCATATGTACATAGATTAGTAGTACCAACCTTAAACTTTGTATACATATGACTTCGGAGTTGGCTGTGTCCTGTTCAGAGACGGAAGATGGTGACTTGTTCCTTTCTGTTTAGCATGTAATAGTCATCATGTGGTGGTGTTTGTGGCTTCCTGTAGGTTTTTATCATGCTTTTCTTCTGATTATAGGTGATTGGTATGTCTGGTTGCTCCATTTCAGTGCCCTCTTTGGCCAGATGGTCAGCTTTCTCATTGCCTGGTATCCCACAGTGGGAGGGAATCCATTGCAAAGTGACTCCATGTTGTAAGCCAATTTTTGACAAGGCATCTTTAAGGTCTGGTAGTTTGTTGCACTGAAGAGCTTCCAGTACTGATCTTGCATCTGTGAGAATTACTACAGGACATGTATCAATCCTGGAGTCTGATAGTTTTTCAACTGCAGCAATAATTGCCCTAACTTCTGCATCAAAGTTGTTGCAGTATTTACCAGTGGGTATGGAAATCTTGTCAGAGGTGTTGTTTGGATATTCAATATAAATGTTTACGAAGAATTTGAAAAATATTTTGGCCAAACACCATAAGAAATAACATCTTGTTGGCAAAGGTGCAGATGAAGCCACTGACAGCAGTTATTGAGGAAAGACGCTGGTGATGGCTGGGACACGTGTTCCGAATGACTGATAACTCACTACCAAAAACAGCACTAAGATGGACACCACAGGGGAATAGAAGTAAGAGTAGACCAAAAGAGACATGGAGAAGAACAACAGAGAGGATGTTGAGCAATAGAGGGCTCACCTGGGCAAGAGCAGAAAAAAAGGCAAAGGACAGGCATTTGTGAAAACCCTTGCGGAAGCCCCATGTGCCCTGGGCACTTAAGGTTCAGAGAGAGAGACACACACACACACACACACACACACACAAGTACATGGGCCTAACACTGCAGCTCAAGTTTGCCTTAATGGCATGGAAACTTGAACTTTATCTTACCTATTCTGTATAAAGAGTAAAATGGCTGACTATTTTATACTTAGTGATCATGTTAACTGGCAGTTACTGTCCTCAGTTTCCATAACCGGTTTATATTTTCAAAAACTTTGTAAAAAGCAGCCAGCATAATTGGTTGGAGGATAATCAGGCCAGGAGGCTGATAATGCTCAATTTGCATAAAGATGAATCACCCATTTTTAACTTTGTGACATGTCACATGTGAGCATTTGTAAAGTGTACATCTTGTACTAAATAAATTAAGAAACATTTCATGCAAACATTTAATTCACACTGATGTTTGTAAAGTGTGTTTAATTTTACATTGAGAAAAAAAAGTATAAGGTGCCAAACGTTGTGTTGACAAAACTGGTATTTCAGACGATACTTCATGCAAGGTGAAAGACAGATACAATTGTACTGGTTTTGAAAAATCCTCATGCAATCATTGATTGTAGGGGACAGTCACACATTTTACGGATTTGTCCTGAGAGTTTTACTACATCAGTCAGGACATCTATATGTCCCTTACTTTAGAACAAACGTCTCTTATTATCCCACATTCTCATCTTTAGCTGCTGCATGTTTGGAAATAATCAGAATTTTTTTTTTTTACTATTACCTTAAGGAAATATTGCTATTTTGAAGAAAATTCTCTCTGTAGAGAAGACCAACAAGGAGGTTTGATTATAAATCTAGCCTACAGATTAAAATTTTGAATTTAAATTCATCTTTAAACCCCTGACACCCTCCTCACTCTCCCAGCCAAAGAGTGTTCTGTGTCTGAACTTGCTCAGGTTAATAAAGAGGCAATAAATTCTTACTGTATTATGTGTCATGAAAAAATAAATTATTTTATTATGCAACTGACTGTTGACACCACAACATTCATTTCTATATCTTCTTCTTCTTCGTTCGCACTGTCTGTCTATATCTGCAGTCCTGTCTCTTGGATAAATTTCATTGTTTTTTGTAATTCATGTATGGAACCATAGAGCTTATCTTCTTTAGTGGTTTCACTGGGCCAGTAATTATTTCTCAGTGTCTCGTAGTTGATGCATTTCTATATAAACAGCAACAGTTTCTCAAAGGAACACTCTCTTGGAGTCCCAGTATTCTACACATGTAACATGCTGGAATTCAGTCAGTCATTTGCATGTCCCTTGTGAAACTTTGCCTCCCTAACAGCTCTCCTGTAGGCTTCTCGGTTGTAAGCAAGATGCCCTGCTGCTGATGCGTCCATTTGCAGATCATCAACAATGTCTTGCAACCTTCTTCGCCTTGGTTTTCTTCTCTTTATTTTTCCCATTATGTACCCTTCCAAGACTGTCTTCTCTAAATTATCATGACATTTAATATGTCCAAAATATTTATGTTTTCTGCATTTAATCTTCCTTATTAGCCAACCTTCTTCAATATTAAGTTCTTGTAGTATGGATATATTTGCTCTTTTTTGTGTCCATGATATTTGAAGGACTCTTCTGTAGCATTTACATTCAAAGGCATTTATGTATTTCTCAGCTGTTTTGTTAAGAGTCCAGGTCTCACAGGCATATGTTGCGATGGGAAAGATGCAAGCCCCTAAAAATCTTATAAACAAGCTAACTCAGAATGCAAACAACATAGGACTAAAGATCAACGTAGGAAAGACAAAGTTAATGAAGCAAAATGTGAACAACAGAAATGTACTCAGAGTAGATAACAAGTTAGTGGAGGAGGTCAACGAATTTGTATACCTTGGCAGCAGAGTAGTAGAAAATGGAGACAGCACAGAGGACATCAACAGCAGACTTACTAGAGCAAACCAGGCTTTTGCAATGCTACAGAGTATATGGAAATCAAATAAACTAAGCATAAATATGAAAATCAGGATATTTAAGAGTAATGTTCTAAGTGTACTACTCTATGGAAGTGAATGCTGGAAAATCACCAAAACCATAGAAAACAAGTTGAATTCTTTCCAGACTAAATGTTTACGTAGAATTAAAAAAATATTTTGGCCAAACACCATAAGAAATAACATCTTATTGGCAGAAATGCAGATGAAACCACTGACAACAATTATTGAGGAAAGACGCTGGCGATGGTTGGGACATGTGCTCCTAATGACTGACAACTCACTACCAAAAATAGCACTAAGATAGACACCACAGGGGAGCAGAAGTAAGGGTAGACCAAAAGAGACATGGAGAAGAACAACAGAAAGGATGTTGAGCAATAGAGAGCTCACCTGGGCAAGAGCAGAAAAAAAGGCGAAAGACAGGCATTTGTGGAAAACCCTTGCGGAAGCCCCATGTGCCCTGGGCACTTAAGGTTCAGAGAGAGAGAGAGAGATGTCCTCCTTTTAATATCCCTCACTGATCTCCATTATTAGTAATGATCCAAGATATTCAAAACTCTCTATCTCTTCCAATTTTTCCTCATTTCAGATGCTCTATTTGTTTTGTCAGTTGTCATCAATTTAGTTTTCTTTGCATTAAAATAAAGGTTTTGCTCTTCACTGTTCTTACGGACTGACATAATTAGTTTTTCCACTCCTTTTTGTGTTGTGGACAGTAATATTGTGTCATCAGCATATCTAATCTCTGGTATTTCATAACCTCCAATTGTTATTCCAAATGCTAGAATTACATTTTAAAAATCACTAGTTCTTACCTCATAGACAGTGATAGATCCATCTGACTGTGGAACTCTGAGAAAGGTAGTTACGTAGGTCAGTGACTCTAAACGTTCTGGAGCTGGCATATCCTGTCCCAGGTCAGACATAATGAAGTCTATTGAAAGAGGTAATTGTAATTTCACTGATCATTTCTGGCTCTGGTATATGCATTTGTTCAAGGGTTTAGCATCATTTGAGGAGGAAAGTAAAGGTGTTATGGCTTAGAGGCACCTAGGAAATATGATGTCAGCGCCCATATTTCTTTGACCTGTCAACCCACTAGTGGGTGATGTGGCTAGCATCATGCCTGGCTGCCTTTGCTTCCCCAGCTCCAGAAGTCAGGTACCCATTTCTACAGATGGGTGACTGGGATGCCTCTGGCTGAATCTGAACTCTGACCTTCACCATGACTAGTGCACTAACTACTCCACCACTCAAATGCCACATTTGAGGATGAAACATGAATAAAAATGATAAGACTGCTGATGTAGCACAAGGAAACTGGACTTTGAAAGACAAACACTTGTTGCTGTTTCTGGAAGAATCATGCAAATTTACCATTGTTGAAAACTGATATGAATGGAGTTACTCAGAAAAATTACATTTGGTGAAGTCATCCTACAGCCAACACATCAAAGCTGTCAGGGACAGCTATATGCAGGTTTCCTAGTGTCCACTTGGGGAGAATATTTTGATGATGAAGGATTAAGATCGCTCACCTAAAGTAGTCATCATGGTGTCTGCAGAATGGATGTTTAATCTAGGCAGGGAAAAACCCCTGGACATTACCATGAATCACAACTATGTTCCTCGGATGAGAAACATGTTCAAAGCACATGGCCATGTTACCCTCACAGCTAACATGTATCCATCTCTTAATAATCTTCGAAAATGGAAAACATCATTATATATGATGCACCATTGTAATTTTTAATGACTTTCAACTGTTCTCCCCCTTTCAAATAAAATCTTTTATTTTTGTCATACAAAGTAAGACAACAAAAGAGCTGTGTATTGAAGAAATCAAATGGAAATAACTGAAAAAATCACTAGTAAAAGTCTATATATGTTTGTAAATCAGTTATTTTTTTTTAAATCACTGAATACAAGCCTGGGTAGATAAGGGTAAATGCTTTCACATAGTGCTAATTTGCAGATGTTATGGAATTTTTATGCATCTTTCAACAAATGTGAATAATGTTTGAGCTGTTTTATGAAATATGTGAGTGAGTAGCCATGCAGATAAAGTATTAAGTTGTTTTCTCAATTTGAATTTGTGAGATACTTCTTAGTAAAGATAGAGGTGTGAAGACAAAACAGAGATGCACTCAAGAGATGCCCTGCACATGTTTATTGCTTTTGACCCAATTATTCTGTCTAAAATAAACTAATTATTATATAACATCTATATTTTCACGAGCTAAACTAAACAGATTGTAGATTCAAATTACACTAGTTTGGGTACAAGTGTATATAAAACTAATTGTATAAATATGCACAAAGCCACTGCAGTGAAGCTGTGGTATAAAAATTTTAAAACTATTTCAAACAATAGTAGGAACAGCTTTATTAATTGATGAGCACAGAGTTGTGACATTTCAGTTTACACCTTAATCATACAGAAACATACAGGAGAAAGAAATAGGGAAAGATGATAAAATATAAATTCACAGCAATGGTATACAGCAAACAGAAGTGGAAAAAATATTAGAAAAAAGGGAGCACATGGCTGTGACTTGTAAGAAGTTGTGTTCTGGGATGCACGTGGTAGAGCATTGTGAATGTTTAAATGAAGACTTTGGGGTGGAGACGCCTGCCCGATGAGGCAATCAGCGACCCAAGCTGCTATGCTAACGTCAGGGTTAGCGAACCATAGCTACCAAGACCCTGTCCCATCTCTCCATGGTACCCCTAGTAACAGGGCTATCCTGGCTAACGGGGCAGGAATCGCCAGTCCCCATGGTGGTGGAGTCTGCTAAAGAAGCATTGAACACTCCATACTTTTTAGCTGTACTCCGGGACTGAAAAAATAGCTGCCGTAACCCGGTCCCACACCGATACGATGCTGTGCCTCAACACCTCTACAGCATCGGCTGCAAAGAACAACAGCTCGCAGTTACAGGGAGTTCGTACAAGTTAAATGATGACTTAGAATGTGTTATGCTGGTAGTAATGAGGGGGTGGTGAAAGCAGAAAGGAGGGAGAGAGGTGATAGTCTAGCTGAGAAAAGGGTTCGTGGAACAGATGAATGCGGTTGGGGTACATGTTTGGTGGTTTAATTAATGAAGCTATTCCTACTTTCGCTTTATACAGTTTTAGTAAATTAAAGAAGATACAGCGACAGTTCATAGGGGAATGACGTCACTGAAGCAAGCGTTATCTTACTAGCACTCCTCCCTGATAAAGTCGTCCAGTCAACTGACTAAAATTGTAAAACTGCAAGTCCAGTCCGAGATGTTAATCTTCAAGTTGCGTACACGCTGAGTCTGTAAAGTGACCAGTCCGAGATGCTAATCTTCAAGTAGAGTACACGTCGAGTCTTTAAAGTGAATCTACTTCGAGATGCTAATCTTCAAGTAGCGTACACAAATGACTCTAGTCCGAGACGATCGACTCGAGTCTACATCTCTGAGACAAAGTCATAACGTGAATTCCTGCATGTGCTTAATCAAATGCGATTATTATTATTATTATTATTATTATTATTATTATTATTATTAGTAGTAGATCCAAATGAAGGACCCCCATTCCCAGTCCCGAGTTGTTGCCACAGACATGCGAGGTCTCCTTGTAACTGAAAACCTGAAATCTTGGCAGCTGGTGCCGTGTTGAAAATCGTTAAATCAAATGGCTGTAAACAAAAATCATTCAGATATATAAATGTTACCTCTTTAGCCTTTTATCTCCACAGTTAATGAATCTCCAATGAATCTTACTGAGAAAATCTCACTTTCCGAGAAAAAAGACGGGCGTGCCACAAAGAGCTGCATTAGCGCGGGAAATTCCGGTCTATTTATATATTCGGGAAATCCTGATCTACTGCATACGTAAACAGAGTATTTTAAACAAGACATTACTTGCTGTCTGGGCGATATTGGTCTGGCAGTTTATCTGTTGCCCGGTGCTTGCAATACACATAGTAGGGAGAGAGGGGATGTCGTATCTGACTCTTGTGTTGGCTCTTATCTACAGTGGCATGCATAAGAATATAGGACAACGCCCTCACATTAAAAAAAAAAACATCCCCCCCCCCCCCCAAGTTATGTAAATTTCGTACCATTTCTTTTCACTGTAGTTTCGTAACTTGCTTAATACTTTTGGATTTCTAACATTAGTTGTCATTTACCTTCACACCAACTACGTTTGTCTGTTTATATGCTCATTTGAACGTGTTTTTTTTCCTTTAAAAATATACTTCATCTAGAAACCAGATTGCGTGGAAAGCTAAAATTTAAAGCGACCAAATAAAATGTGTGTATACACCGGAAGGAGGGGGGGGGGGGAAATGGGGGCCTCTGAGTGGCGAAATGGTTAGTGCACTAGCCTCTCTTAATAAGAGTCTGTGCTTCGAATCCAGCCAGAGACGCTAGTCCACATTCACCGAGCTGTTGAAATGGGTGCCTGTTTTCTGGAATGATCAGGAATGATGCTGACCACACCACTCTCTAGTGAAAGATGGCCAGGCATAATGCTGACCACACCACTCTCTAGTGAGAGATGGCCAGGCATAATGCTGACCACACCACTCTCTGGTGAAAGATGGCCAGGCATAATGCTGACCACACCACTCTCTGGTGAAAGATGGCCAGGCATAATGCTGACCACACCACTCTCTGGTGAAAGATGGCCAGGCATAATGCTGACCACACCACTCTCTGGTGAAAGATGGCCAGGCATAATGCTGACCACACCATTCTCTAATGTAGTCTAGGGTGCCGACCGGTAAAAGATACTAATGCCATAACCTCTATGTGCCTCCATGGCCTGTTACCGTTACTCTACCAAAATGAAATAAAATTGTCACTAGCAATTACTGACAGCACATAAGAAGACATCGTGAATATAATCAATAAATGTTCTTCAAAGGTAGAACGTACACAAATTATACGAGTGTAAAACTTGCTTGGTTCAAGTTACAGATAATAACTTGTAGGAATTTAATCACGGGAAAAATGGATAATATGACCCAAACATTTCCCCTGACTTGTTCAGTTGTACTTAGAGGAATAATTCCGTCTCCCTCATTGAATTAACCCATAATCCCCTTCCTTGGTCTGTTGTATTCTTAATGTAATAAATACTGCTCGGCATCAGACATTCAACACACATTACAAATATAACATGTGCAATATGAACCAATAAGTCTGCAGTCAAGTAATACATCATTTAATCACCAGACTAGACCTCAACACAACATAACCACAACTGGCAATGACACTCAGCATAGCGACAAGAAAACATGAATCACTTACGTGGACGAGCGATGAACGAACCAATGAGGATGAAGACTCAGTGCAATAATAGCTCAGGCCTGATAATACACAAGAATGAACAATCAAATGACCTGCAATATCTCAGTGACGAACTCATTAACATATATCCTAGAACTCACTAGGCCGTTACATATGGTCTCCATAAGAATACATGTGCAAGCTGCAAGCAATCTTCTAGTATTCCTTAACACAATTTCGTGATACTTCAGCAATAATACATGAATTATCTCGCAGGCAACAGCTGCACATAGCATGCACATATGATACTCAGTGTGAATGGACATCATATTAAATATAATAATCATTATGCATAAAACATGTGACAATCAATATGAGTGAAAATCATGATAAATCAATGGACATTGTAACCGAGCAATAATATTATACACGTAAAAATAACAAAGTGTGAATGATGAGCAAAAATGAAAGCATAGCATATTCAATAAGAAATCCTTTACAAATAAAATACATGTATCACTATAACATTTCAACAGAACTGCACCTTCAACACAATTTACATCACTGGATACATTTCATTGAAATTTCTTACATCAAAACCACTTCACAAGTACATCTTCTTCTTCTTCTTCTTCGTTCGCTTCTACCACCAAGACCGCCCTGTGATCCTGCTGAATTTACGCCTGTGGTCCTCGTTAAGTCCCGTGGTCCCCCGTGTGGTCCCCGAAGGACCATACGAGATCCACAAGAGGTTCCACAAGTACATAAAATTTACACCACATAAGGTGGGCACGGGCAGATATCGTAGCTAGACAAGCAGTCGTCTGAATCACACAATATAACTGAAAATTACAGCAACAATCCATATGCACAACGAAAACAAAACCTAACCCGGCCATGCCTCAGACGCGAATGAACAAGACTGACATCGCTGACCATGGAAGCAGCACACTACCAAGTCTCGTGGACGATTAAGTTTAGGTTCAAGATCGTACGCCTCTTCAGGTAAAAAAAAAAAAAACAAACCAGAAATCGTTCACTCTCGTAATGTAAGAAAAGGAAGCGCGGTAACTGTGAAAATAATATTGCTTCAGTCTGCTTGATACTTCCGTACAAATGAAAAAGTTTAGAAAAGGAGAGGTATATGCTGAAATCAATCGACTTTATATGCAAACTAAGCTCTGCTACAGCAAAATATGTCCATCAGGAAATACAAGAAGCCTACTTCCTACTTTGAGAACCACTGCTCTAAAGTACCTTCATATTTTTCTCCACATGCTAACCTATACTCCAGAGGTTACGAAACTTTTTCAGCCCACGGCACATACTGATGTTTAGAACAAAAAATTAACCTACCGGCATGGGTTGCTTATCTGTCTTCGGTTTGGACTTTTTTTTAATCATTTGGTATTTTCAATATATTGAACAATATGCATAATTTATAAACAGCTCAGAATGTTCTTTATATCATATATATTTTTTTAAATGCTGAGAAAAAGCAAAAAGTATAATGACGGAAGGAGAATAACTAGGAAAATATACAACTGCACTTGTTTTCTCCTGCTCTATATAATCTTTTCGCCCTCTCGTCTCCTAAAATATTTGACGTGAATGGTGAATATATATGAAATACAAATATTTAAAGTGAACATTAAAATTTCTAAACTTCTGTTACATATAAAAAGCATAAATAATAACATATTTAACTGTGATTATCAAAGATGTAAAAATCTTAAATGTGCAGAATTCCTATAACTCTCCACAACAAATACATTCGATTATTATTTGATGAAATATGTGGTTCGGTTATCCATGATGGCAGTTTCTTAACTGAAATTACTAGGAATTATGATTAAATCTGTAGTCCAGTAATTACTGGCCTGTATATTTAAATCTGTTTGTCTACTACTTAATGAGAAATATGATCAAATCTCTGGTCCAGTGGTTAATGGGATTATGATTAAATGTGGTCCAGTAATTACTAAGGAATGTGATTAAATCTGTGGTCTATTAATAACTGACGAATATGTTTCAAATCTGCGTTCCAGCAGTTAATGGGAATATGATTAAAGTTAATGGGGAATATGATTAAATCTGTGGTCCAGCAGTTAATAGGAATGTGATTAAATCTGTGGTCCAATAGTTAATAGGAATATGATTAAAGCTATGGTCAAGTAATTACTGAGGAATTTGATTAAATGTGTGGTTCAAAAGTTAATCCCAAATATGATTAAATCTGTGGCCCAGTAATTAATGAGAAATATGATTAAAATTAAGGGGGAAATGTGATTAAATCTGTGGTCCAGTAATTACTGCAAAAATGTAATTAGATCTGTGGTCTGGGGAATGTGATTAAATCTGTGATTCAGTAGTTACTGGGGAATATAATTAAATCTTTGGTCCAGTTATCACTAAACTTTCGTTAGAATTGCTGGGGAATGCCATTCATCAGGTCATCTATTATTTCCAAACGCTTGTCAAAATCATCGGACAGTGAGCACTCTGGTTCCAGAGAATGTGCATTCTCTTCCGCCTGGAGAGTCATGAGAAGAGCCTGTACGTGCAAGATGTCCACTCTGACAGCAGATGTCTCCTTGGGGTCCTTCTCACCAAAAGTCAATCGGACGAACGGTTTGACAGTCTGTTCTCGGGCCTGTGGGTTATATGAACGCTTGAAGCTGTCTTGAAAGTCAAATATTTTATCTGTAAGAAAGCGCTCCATTTTCTTCCACTCTGTTTCTTCTGGGGTGATAAAGTACGGTACAGCTTTGCAGTATCTGGTGGCGTAAATATCATTGTTTATGACTTCCATTACAACCCCACGCTTCAGTTCCTGAAGTATCTTCTGCGTGTTTCTGGCTTGCCTGAGGCTCAGACCACAACATCTTTCAGCACTAGGAAGTTCCAGCAAAAACTCAGTTCCGTGCTCGGATGCATGTAGGTTTATGCTGACTCTAGTGTGGTCGCTGTTTACAAAGCAAATTCGAAATGCTCCATTCAGTATCCGCGATGGAAGCGCCCTAAGTCCGTAATACTTGGTTTGAACAATTATTGAAGCTGGCGGACACGAACGGAGCAGACTGATCAGATTTGCATAGTTCTGGTGGTTCATGTTGTAAGACAGGAAAATGTCTTGAATCAAAGATGCAATACTAGATCCAGAAGTAGGATATGCCCTCGTCGCTGGTGCTAATATGTTAGATTCTATGGCAGTACCCTGTAAAACTGGAATGTTGCAAATATTAGCAGGATCAACACAGTGATTCCCACGTAGTGCAGTGCTAAGAATCGTATATGGTTTGTTTCCGTGCTCTACGTCACGAGAAACAGATTGGGCGGGCTCGTTCATGTTTCCACTAGAGAATGCAATGGTCTGGTCGGAGTTGCCCTTGGCTATATTTCTCAAAGGGCTTCTACTTCTGAATCTTTCATCTGTACCCTGGCGACTTTCTGGACTCGTGGCTTGGTCGGAAAAAAAGTCGCACAGACTACTATCATTGCTGCTTTCCCAAAGATCTGACTGAATATGATCAGGAGATGCATTCATCTGTGTTAAGTGGCCAGTGGAAGAGACATCTCGATGATTCTGATCAGATAAAATGTTAACTGTGTTATCATCGCTAAATAATGCGTTAAAATCCAGCTGGCCTTCTGCGTGTGAAACATTGCCGCTCAAAGAGTAACAATTAATAGAAAAGTTAGTGGGACCGTCATGTGGATTTCTTGGGGTGTCCACTCCCTGCAGAAGCAAATGACTGGAGGAATCACCAGCGCAACCTGAATTAGCGTCATTCTGTACAAAGTTTCCGCGAGCAGTTTGACCTTGTTGGCTATCTCGAGTTGTCCTGTCAATGAACTGGTATACCCTGAAATGATTATTTCGATTGGTGAATTCATTCAGTTTCTTTACCTCGTTTTTAAAACTCGCGAGGCCATTACGAATCAAGGATTTCCAGTTGCTCAGATCTTCTTTTGTTGGTTCATCAGGCCCGTTGTAGTCATACAGATGTTTAGCCAGTTCTCGTAGCATGACACCATCTGGTTCATTCCATCTCGTTGGCGCGTGGTTTTTCCACGGCATTTGCCAGATTTTGTTAGCCTTATCCACCCAGACTAGCCCGTCTATGCTTCCTTCATCAAGCAACCTCTTGAACAAAGGTATAAAACGTTGTCTCGACCTGCCAGCGTCATTGCTCTGAGGAGTACGCAGAAGAGATGAATTTTTCATTAAAACTTGTCTGGGGAATACACTGAAATCTTTGATTCTTAATGTAATAGAATTACTATTTATCTTCTTATATTCTAAAGCATTACTGAAATTCGTATTCTATTGGGTTGATTAAATCTTCTTGTGGAGTACAGTTTCATCTTAGAAATTTCTTCTTGTTATTGGTGTTATAGTTACCACCTAATATTCTATGTTATACACTGAGAAAATACAACAAGACACCCAGGCTTCCAACTCCACAGAATAATACAGATACAACAACTTAACATAACTTGGCAGTCTTCCAACCAAAACAAACTGGTCAACAATGAGAATTCCAACAAAGCCAATTGGTGTAGTTATATCTTCAGACAACACACATTTATTGATGGACAAAATGAGGGGTGAAATTATGAGGATGGAAACGTAGCCATCTGGCTGAACAGAAATTACAATGACAATGCCCGGCGTGAGAGAACTCTACGCCATATGGGCGAAAACCTTACAATGTCCTTATACACATAAAATCATACTTACAACGTTCCACCCAAAACCTCAGCCATCATAAGAAAAACTAAATCCTCCAACTAACTACCAACAAATTGCCACTGCCAGAAACTCTTCCTAAACGAGACTCCATCTACAACAAACTAGTAAGGTTCATCCTACAACACAAACAAGTAAGGCTCTCCCTTTTACTAAATCGTGAGTGGTATGTATACTATCCCTATCCACTCAGTTTTCTCCATGCTGCACGCTTTTCCCAAGACCCCCGCTCAATTGTCTCAGCCAACCTACCTTTTAACAAGGGTACTCACTCTATTAATTAATTCCCAAATACCAATCCTGCTTATAACCCCTAGCCAAGAGCAATACTGCTATATTAATCGTGGAATCAGGGGGCAGATTTCAGAGGTCTGTGAACAAGGACTGTGAAGTCAGTATGTCACTAACTCCAGGGGCAGATGTAAGAGGTCTGTAAATCAGGGTTGTGAAGTCAGTATGCCACTAACTGCAAGAACAAATGTCAGAGGTCTGTGAACAAGGGCTGTGAAGTCAGTATGTCACTAACTCCAAGGGTAGATGTCAGAGGTCTGTAAATCAGGGCTGTGAAGTCAGCATGTCACTAACTCAAAGGGCAGAGGCCTGTGAATAAGGAGTATGAAGTCAATATGTCACTAACTCCAAGGGCAGATGTCAGAGGTTTGTGAATAAGGGCTGTGAAGTCAGTATGTCACTAACTCCTATATTTTTCTACTGTTAGTGTTATTCATAAATGCTACTTCTCTAATGAGCCCGACTCCACCTACAACTGTTTGCGATTATAACTATACAGCCCTGCTGCAGTGGATGAGGTATCTCACTTTCTATGTAATGTAACATACATTTACTATTTTCATTCCATACTGAAATGAAGTAAAATTCTGCAGCGATAAAGAGCTGAAACGGGAGAATAACCCCCCCAGCATCTGCAGAATGAAAGAATTAGACGTGAAACAAGGAGAGAGAAGGATGTAAGTTCATCTGAGAGCGGAGCTACGGGCCCACAATCAACTCGCAGCAGGGACAGTCATTACATACACCTTACATTGGTTACTGGAACGGGCAACGGAGTAGGTATGGGAATATCCTGATTACAATGACTCTACCTCCCGAGATCAACAGATCAGTCTTCGGTAACCCCATAAAAGTGAATCCCATTTCTAGAAGGACATTGATGCTAGACTTACATGCACGGTGGTTGGCTATGTTAGATGTTCGCTTTCAAATCGGGGCCAGTCACGTGTTCACTAAACTTGCTTGTTGTGTAAATATATGTGCTTATCATAATACAGTGACAGCGATGTGTATAATTTCCATAGGTATGTCTCCGCTGCAGGTGCACATTTTCTAGTTTCAGATAAACGTCTTACCTAACACTGAGTATGCCAGGTGCCTGTTTTTACTGTCAGAACACGACGAGCCAGGTTCGAACACATTCCTTCCACTATTCTTGTTTTATTTATTATGTTCTGCAGCAGTTCTGCCCCGGCAGCCGTTGGCGATCATGAAACTCCATTTTACCACTTGGTCAGCCCGCTCTGAAAGTTTATATCTATGTTTATGTGTTCAAGCATTTTAATAATCTCATCATGTTTCAATTTGTCGAATGCCTTGGTGTAATCAATGAAGCATAAGTAGAGATCTTTCTGTGCTTCTAAAGTCCTTTCTGTTAGTGTTTGTAAAGCATAAATGGCATTGTGTGTTCCCTTTCCTTCAACAAATCCAAACTGTTCATCTGCTATTTCCTTTTTTATCCTTTTTCCTTGTTCTTCTTATAATAATTCTCAGAAGTAGCTTTGTTATGTGACATGAGAGGCTGATAGTCCGGTGGTCATCACATTCCTTTGCACCTGGTTTCTTTGGTAATGCTATAAACGTAAATTTAAGCAGGTCACTGGGCATATAACCAGTGTTGTAAGTGTGATTCAGTAACTTGGTTATTATTTTTATTCCTGTCTCCTTTAGTGCCTCTACTGTTGTAAGTTATTATTTTTATTCCTGTCTCCTCTAGTGCCTCTATTTCTTCTACTGTTATATTTTCGGGCCCAGTCGCTTTTCCTTTCTTCATGTGTTTGATTCATTCATTCATTCCTTTGCATGTCCCTTGCGGAACTTTGCCTCCCAAACAGCACTCCTGTAGGCCTCTCGGTTGTGAGCAAGATGGCCTGCTGCTGCTGCATCCATTTCCAGATCATCAACGATGTCTTGCAGCCATCTTCGTTTCGGTCTTCCTCTCTTTCTTTTTCCCACTATGTATCCCTCCAATATGGTCTTCTCTAAATTATCATGACGTTTAATGTGGCCAAAATATTTAAGTTTTCTCTCTTTAATCCTCTTTACTAGCCAGCCTTCATCAATATTAAGCTCTTGCAGTATAGATATATTTGTTCGTTTTTGTGTCCACGATATTTGGAGAACTCTTCTATAGCATTTACATTCAAAGGCATTTATGTGCTTCTCAGCTGTTTTGTTAAGTGTCCAGGTCTCACAGGCATATGTTGCGATGGGAAAGATGCATGCCCTTAAAAATCTTATTTTGTGGTTCTGTCTGCTCCTCTCCACAGATTCTTTATTTGTTTTACTTTCTGAAGAGCAATAGATGTCCTCCTTTTAATTTCCCTCATTGTATCTCCATTATTAGTTAGTAGTGATCCAAGATATTCAAAACTCTCCACTTCTTCCAGTTTTTCCTCATTGATACATATTTCAGTTGCCTTGTTTGTTTTATCAGTTGTCATCACTTTAGTTTTCTTTGCATTAAGATAGAGGTTCTGCTCTTCGCTGTTCTTGCGGACTGACATAATCAGTTTTTCCATTCCTTCTTGTGTTGTGGACAGCAATACTGTGTCATCAGCATATCTAATCTCTGGTATTTCATAACCTCCAACTGTTATGGCATCGTATCTTTTGTCTACATCTTCTCTAACATTCTCATTATATTTTCAGTATACAAGTTAAATAAGTAGGGTGACAATATGCACCCCTGACGGACCCCTTGTTTTATGTCAAACCAACTTGTTGTTTCACCATTTATTCTTACTGCTGCTTGTTGGTCTAAATACAGCAGTGATGTTAATTGTATCAAATGTGTTGGAAATCCCATTTTTTCCATTATTTCCCAAAGTTTCTGGTGTTGTACACAATCAAATGCCTTTGAGTAGTCTATAAAGGATAAATATAGATTCACATTAAACTCCCTGCATTTCTCTATTATTAATCTTAGATTGAATATATGATCTCTTGATCCTCTTCCTTGCCTGAAGCCAGCTTGGACCATATTGACTTCTTCTTCTATTTTCTTTCGAAGTCTACCCATTATGATTTTTAACAGAATTTTACTGGCATGACTAATCAGGGCAACAGTTCTGTAGTTGGTGCATAATTTCAGGTTACCCTTTTTTGGCAGTGGAATGAATACAGTTCTTTTCCATTCTTTTGGCCAAATACCTGAATGCCATATCTTTTTACATAGTGCATGATAGATTGTTGCACATTCCTTTCCTCCTGCTTTAATAAATTCAGCGGTTATCTCATCACATCCTGGTGATTTACCATTTTTCAGACTATAAACGTAAGCATGTGTTTGATAGCATCTATAATTTCATCTTCAAGTATTAATGGTCCATCACACTTTTCAGTATATGATGTTAATTCTGGTTTTTCTTCTTCATATAGCTCACAGATGTACTCTGTCCACAATGTCTTCTTTTCCCATTAACATTTTACCTTGATTTCAGGCATCCTGTTGTATATTTTGTCTTCCTGCCTGTGAGTTCACTAATTCGTTTGTGCATGTTTTTGTTGTCTTTTTTATGGTCCTCTATTTGCCTGCACTGTTCATTTAACCACACTTCCTTTGCTTCTCTACATTTGTGTCTTATTTCTTTATTTATCCTGCTATATTTTTCTTGGTTATTTTTCCTCCTCCTCTTGTCCATCAGTCCCAAGATGTCATCATTTATTCTTGGAAGCTTGATTTTTCGGTGGTATTATCTCCTTAACAGTTTGGTGGATAGAATCTCTTAACATTGCCCATTGTTCATCTAAACTATTTATCTTTGCTATTGCATTGTATCTATTTGTTATAATAACTCTGTATTGTTCTCACAGTTCTTGATAATTTTTAAGGAGTTCTGTATTCAGTTTGATGTTTCTCACTTTTCTGCATGCTTTCTTTAGCTTTATTCTAACTTTTCCACAGAGTGGATCATGGTCACTACTGCAGTCAGCTCCTGTCATGATTTTTGTTGTCAGTAATGCATTCCAGAATCATTTGTTGATTAATATGTAGTCTATCTGATTAAAAGTCTTTTTGTCTGGGCTGCACCACGTTGCCAGTCTTCGATGATGTTGTTTAAACCAGGTGTTTCCTACAACCATGCTATGCATTTTTGCCCATTCAATTAATTTACTACCTCTGTCATTTCTCTCCCCCAGTCCATAGTCACCAACGATGTCTGAAGTTCTTCCTTTACCCACTTTGGCATTAAAATATCCCATGACTATGGTAACTTCATGTAACTTTGTGTGTTTCAGAGCTGTCTCTATGTCATTATAAAATAGCTGTACATCTTCTTCAGAACTATCAGCTGTTGGAGCGTACACTTGTATAACATTTATGTTTGATGGTTGTCCTTTCAGTTGGGCTAGTAGGACTCTGTCAGAGATGTTCAAATATCCCACAACTGTCCTTGCTGTTTGCTCATCAAATATTATACCTACTCCTCGTTCATGTTTCTCACTTCCTGAATATATTATTGTGTATTTATCAGAGTTTATCTTCCCTGCACCTGTCCATTTAACTTCACCCACCCCCTAGTATGTTGATCTTCATCCTTGCCATTTCCCTTTTTACATTTTCTAATGTTCCAGCCTGGAATAGTCCTACATTCAATGTTGCTATTTTGAACTTATTAGATTTGCTACAAGTAGCTTGATGACGATCTGCCCTACCGGACGTGGCTGTCCCTGAGGAACGTCGTTCGTGATGAATCTATTTCTCTGTACAAGCATAGCTATTCTTGGGAGCTACAACAGTTGTTTCCCGTTGCCTTCTGTCCGTACTCTCCCCTAGCCTTTGAACTCCCTGTCCTACTCCTAAATAATACAAAACAATAACTCGAACGTCTTAGGTGTTTTTGACGATGTTAGATGACAATAACTATCAAAAAGAGATAAGTCAGGATGGCCGAGCGGTCCAAGGCGCTGCGTTCAGGTCGCAGTCCACTCTTGTGGGCGTGGGTTCAAATCCCACTTCTGACAATAATTTTATTTACTTATTTTTTAAATTTTATTATTTTCAAATATTAATTAAAATACAAGTAAAATTAATTTCACAGTTATATTATCCTGAATTTGATTTCATCCTTCTTAATTCCAACGCACAAGATCCCGACAAGTAGCTGGATTGTCTATTTAACAGGACACGTTGACACTTACCGAGGCCATCATGAAGCAAAGTTGTGGCACTTAAAAAGTAAATGAATCCAAGATTCACATGCAGTCCTTTAAATATGTCGGGCTGATGTGGTGACTATTTGTTACGAGGAAGTTACACGCATGTCCCAAGGTTGCGTCTTGTCTAATTATAGAAATGTATAAAATTGGGGGAAAAGTAGGAATACCCTTATTACGTAACGAGTACACAAAATTCAGATGTCTACGTCTAATTATAGAAAGCTAGGTAAATCCTGCAAGTGACAAATACAGGTAAACCCATGGGTGGTCACTTTCGCTTTCGAAATATGTTTTTTTTTCCCGCATGCGGATTTCGTCATGTGTTGAACAATATAACACAATATTGTTATATATGGAATGAGTAGACCTCTAATATATAAAATAATAAAGTTCCATAAATAGAATGCGAGAATACAGATGCTTGTAGAGTGTTATTTTGTTCGCTGCTTACTAACAAGTGTAGCACTATCGAAAGCGGACTGTAGTCTCAGTTGAAAACCATGGCTTGGAAATCATAACAAGTACAGCTGTAGAAATGAATGATTTGTGTTATGGTACTACTCTTGAAAACGGAGAATATGCACCGAGGCACCAAAGTAAATTGTAGTCAGGGCTGCGAATACGGTAATGGAAAATATAATATCCATGTAAATATCAGTGGCATGAATGTTGGATTATGCCTCGCATGCTTCATGTGAACAAACAATAATGGAATGTATTACTATAATTAACTGTCATGTTATTTAGAGATACGTCTGTACAGAATTTATTATAATTTGTATCAGCCATTCTGGTAACTTTCCTATGAAAATAATATATACGATTGTTGTTTCTGTTTTTTTGTTTTGTTTTGTATAATGCTGCTAGGCTGAGCTTTTTGTTTGTTTATTATCACATTCAAAGAGTCTGTTCTTGTCAGTTACTCCGTCAATGTTGCTATCAACATTATTATCATATTCAAAGGGTCTTTTCTTGTCATTTACTCCGTCAATGTTGCTATCAACATTATTATCATATTCAAAGGGTCTTTTCTTGTCATTTACTCTGCCAATGTTGTTATCAACATTATTATCATATTCAAAGGGTCTTTTCTTGTCATTTACTCTGCCAATGTTGCTATCAACATTATTATCATATTCAAAGGGTCTTTTCTTGTCATTTACTCTGCCAATGTTGCTATCAACATTATTATCATATTCAAAGGGTATTTTCTTGTCATTTACTCTGCCAATGTTGTTATCAACATTATTATCATATTCAAAGGGTCTTTTCTTGTCATTTACTCTGCCAATGTTGCTATCAACATTATTATCATATTCAAAGGGTCTTTTCTTGTCATTTACTCTGCCAATGTTGCTATCAACATTATATCATATTCAAAGGGTATTTTCTTGTCATTTACTCTGCCAATGTGTTATCAACATTATTATCATATTCAAATGGTCTTTTCTTGTCATTACTCTGCCAATGTTGCTATCAACATTATATCATATTCAAAGGGTTTTCTTGTCATTTACTCTGCCAATGTTGCTATCAACATTATTATCATATTCAAAGGGTATTTTCTTGTCATTTACTCTGCCAATGTTGTTATCAACATTATTATCATATTCAAAGGGTCTTTTCTTGTCATTTACTCTGCCAATGTTGCTATCAACATTATTATCTATCCTACCTACCTGCCTGCCTGCCTGCCTGCCTGCCTGCCTGCCTACCTACTTACCTACTTACCTCTCTGTCTGTCAGTCTGTTTATTTGTGTATTAGAAAAAAAATAAAGGATGTACATCTGCTAGACTTGTTGCCAACTCTGTTTTAAATTCTCACAGTCAATGAAAAAAAAAACAACAACCAAAAACATACACAGCAAGTATAACAGGGTGTGGATTATGGTTGCTTTCTTTGATTCTTATTATGGACACATTCATATGCATGTTTCTCAGCAGTATCCACCACTTTAAGGAACACATCAACCCCTAGGTCTTTGAAGTACAACAGGCTGTTTCAAAGATCACCTCAGAGAAATACAATGGGATCTTTGCCATCTCTGCTCATTGGTGGCACCAGGTGTCCTGCCCTAGCAGCGCAGTCATCCCTGAATGTATAAACTAGGGAAAAAGTAGGAACAGCTTTATCATTTAACGATAACACACTTTGTGTATAGTTGTATGCCTGTACGCTAACTATTGTGTGTTACTAAGTCATCCCTGAGAGTGGGAGTTGGTGAAATGATGTATTCTCATGGTTGGTGAACTGATATATTCTCATGGTTGGTGAACTGATATATTCTCATGGTTGGTGAACTGACATATTCTCATGGTTGGTGAACTGACATATTCTCATGGTTGGTGAACTGATATATTCTCATGGTTGGTGAACTGATATATTCTCATGGTTGGTGAACTGACATATTCTCATGGTTGATGAACTGACATATTCTCATGGTTGGTGAACTGATATATTCTCAGTAACACAATAATTGGTGTATAAGTATACAACTATACATTAAGCACTGCAGTAAAGCTGTGATACCAGAATGTATAAAATTGGAAAAAAGTAGGAGCAGCTTTATTACTTAACGATTACAAAGTTGTGACGTTTCGGCGTGAGCCTTAATCATACAAAAACACACAGGACAAAGAAATAGAGAGAGGAGATAAAGTATAGA
The DNA here is from genome assembly GCA_009760885.1 of Achatina immaculata. Taxonomy (NCBI): domain Eukaryota; kingdom Metazoa; phylum Mollusca; class Gastropoda; order Stylommatophora; family Achatinidae; genus Lissachatina; species Lissachatina immaculata. The sequence continues at coordinate 1,938,861 of CM019694.1, forward strand.
TTCACATGAATACTGTTTAAAAAAAAATTTTTTTTAAGGAGTACTTAGCTGTAAATTGCAAGGTGTGGCTTGTCCTGCGGTGTGTGTCAGGAATGGATCTGGTAGGACGTGGAAATTGTTTAAATAGAGACCTGTGACATGTGGTCGGTGGGTTGTAACTGGGGGTGGTGGATGGGGAACCGGGGAGGGGAGAGAGAGTGACGCACTACTGGCCTAGCTAGGAGAAATTGAAACAGGTGATTGGGGAAGAGGGGTTGCAGAGAAGAGGGGTTGCAGAGAAAATAGCGGGGTTGCATAGTGATACTTGAGGAAGTTTGAAAAGTAAGAAGGGGTGGATTTAGTGGAGATGTACTATAATGATTGAAGAAGATGATGTTACGTGTAACTAAACAGCGAGTTTAACCCATGTGGTTCCACGTCCCATAATTTTGAATGCAGCGGTTCTCAAGTGCCAGGCGGCTTGTGTCATCTGCGTGACATTGTTTAATGGCTGTTACCAGAAAATCAGATTTGCCTCTGTGGTTGGGGCCATTGAAATGATTTGGGACTGGTTTCGAAGCATGCTGGGCGATGTCGTACAGATGTTTTTGCATGCGGTCCCCTAATCTGAGGCCGGTCTCACCGATATAGTTATCCTGCATCTTTTGTAAACGATGACATAAATCACATTTCGGGACTCGCATGTGAATCCCTCATGAAGAGTGAGGATAGTTTTGGGAAAGGTGGTTGTTTTCGTTTCCCAAACTACAGGGCAGGTAACGCAGCGGGGGCGGGCGGTTACATTTTCTGGTGCCAACATATGTAAGGGTCCAAGGCATTGTCCAGCCTTACACATCGAAACGATATCGTGATCAAACCAGCAGATAAGACCAGCAATCTCGTAGTTTGGAAAAAAGATTTATATATCGCGGAAGGAATGTCCCAACTCAGCAATACAAAATTCTATGCCCCAGCGAAAAACGATACTACCCGTTCTAATAATGACATAGTGGAAGCAACCATTAAAGACCTAATCACAGAAGTGGCCTCCCACCCCAAGCTATTTCTCTTCACATTAAGGACAGCTGTTTAGGCACACCCACTTTCTATCTTCTTCCTAAAATCCACAAACCAGGTAACCCTGGACGCCCTACTGTATCAGCGTGTTCATGCCCCACTGAGCACATTTCTGATTTTTTAGATAGCATTTTCCAGCCTCTTGTACACAAACTACCCTCCTTTTTGAAAGAAACCAACCACGCATTAACAACTTTTGATACAATCACGCTCTCTCAACACCACACCTATCACATCTTTCTTCTTGATGTCTGCTCTCTATACACTTCTATCCCCCATGAGGATGGACTCTTAGCACTCCGCCATTTTCTCGACAAAGACCCTCACCCCACAACTAACACTGACACAATAATCAGACTTACAGAGCTAGTACTAAACCAAAATTCTTTCGAATTCAACGGCGAATACTTCGAGCAAATCAGTGGTGTTGCTATGGGAACGAAAATGGGTCCCAGTTATGCATGTCTATTTATGGGCTTTCTGAAAGTCAAATTATGGGAAACCTACACCGGCAGATTTCCAGAATTCTATAAAAGGTACATCGATGATGGCATTGGAATTACAAGTATGCCACATGAAGACCTTAAAAAATGTATTGAATTCGCCAATACACTCAATAAGAACATAAAATTCACTTATGAAATCTCTGACAAGTCTGTTAATTTTTTAGACATTAAAATTTCTATTGGCACAAACAGGCTTGTCACCTCTGTATTTTACAAGCCCACCGATAGCCACACCTATTTGCTTTACACTTCTTCCTATCCTGAGGCCTGTAAGAACTCCATCCCATATTCCCAACTCCTCCGTCTTCGCCGCATATGTCAGGATAATTTGGACTTTATAGATCAGTCCAACAAGTTATTAGAATTTTTCCGTCATTGCCACTACCCAGAAAAGGTCCTTCGTAAAGCCTTCAACCGTATCCAACTAGTGAGCCGCAAAGAAGTATTCAGGCCTTTCCACCCGCACGGTCAGATGGTTAAGAAAATTCTTTATCGTCATCCAACTCGACTCCGACACTCGTGACATTTTCTCTGATCCACCCCTATTGGCATACAAACGTGAGCCAAACCTTAAGGACATCCTCGTTCACAGCCACTTGAAGCAGAGCCTTACATATGTTGGCACCAGAAAATATAACCGTCCCCGCTGCGTTACCTGCCCTGTAGTTTGGGAAACGAAAACAACCACCTTTCCCAAAACTATCCTCACTCTTCATGAGGGATTCACATGCGAGTCCCGAAATGTGATTTATGTCATCGTTTACAAAAGATGCAGGATAACATATATCAGTGAGACCGGCCTCAGATTAGGGGACCGCATGCAAAAACATCTGTACGACATCGCCCAGCATGCTTCGAAACCAGTCCCAAATCATTTCAATGGCCCCAACCACAGAGGCAAATCTGATTTTCTGGTAACAGCCATTAAACAATGTCACGCAGATGACACAACCCGCCTGGCACTTGAGAACCGCTGCATTCAAAATTATGGGACACTGGAACCACATGGGTTAAACTCGCTGTTTAGTTACACGTAACATCATCTTCTTCAATCATTATAGTACCTCTCCACTAAATCCACCCCTTCTTACTTTTCAAACTTCCTCAAGCATCACTCTGCAACCCCGCTATTTTCTCTGCAACCCCTCTTCCCCAATCACCTGTTTCAATTTCTCCTAGCTAGGCCAGTAGTGCGTCGCTCTCTCTCCCCTCCCCGGTTCCCCATCCACCACCCCCAGTTACAACCCACCGACCACATGTCACAGGTCTCTATTTAAACAATTTCCACGTCCTACCAGATCCATTCCTGACACACACCGCCGGACAAGCCACACCTTGCAATTTACAGCTAAGTACTCCTTAAAAAATTTTTTTTTTTTTAAAACAGTATTCATGTGAATCTATACTTTATCTCCTCTCTCTATTTCTTCATCCTGTATGTTTTTGTATGATTAAGGCTCACGCCGAAACGTCACAACTTTGTAATCGTTAAGTAATAAAGTTGCTCCTACTTTTTCCGATTTTATACATTCTGATATATTCTCATGGTTGGTAAACTAACATATTATCATGGTTGGTGAACTGATATATTCTCATGGTTGGTAAACTAACATATTCTCATAGTTGGTAAACTAACATATTCTCATGGTTGGTGAACTGACATATTCTCATGGTTGGTGAACTGACATATTCTCATGATTGGTGAACTGATATATTCTCATGATTGGTGAACTGATATATTCTCATGGTTGGTGAACTGATATATTCTTATGGTTGGTGAACTGATATATTCTCATGATTGGTGAACTGATATATTCTCATGGTTGGTAAACTAACATATTCTCATGGTTGGTGAACTAACATATTCTCATGGTTGGTGAACTGACATATTCTCATGGTTGGTGAACTGATATATTCTCATGGTTGGTGAACTGATATATTCTCATGGTTGGTAAACTAACATTCTCATGGTTGGTGAACTGATATATTCTCATGGTTGGTGAACTGATATATTCTCATGGTTGGTGAACTGATATATTCTCATGGTTGGTGAACTGACATATTCTCATGATTGGTAAACTAACATATTCTCATGGTTGGTAAACTAACATATTCTCATGGTTGGTGAACTGACATATTCTCATGATTGGTGAACTGATATATTCTCATGGTTGGTGAACTGATATATTCTCATGGTTGGTGAACTGATATATTCTCATGGTTGGTGAACTGATATATTCTCATGGTTGTTACCCTTCAGCTGATCCTTCTGTAAAAAGAAAGTAAAAATGAATACTCGGCACATTGTACTAACGGACTTCCCCACCATTTATTGTATCATGTTGAATAGTGTTGGGTTGTCACGCTTCTTCACCTTGTGCGGTCCTTGGTGTCTCTAATCAATTTCAATGCTTTTCTTTTTTCCATGCCACTTGGTCAGTCCAGTGAGATATTCTTCTCTTGGCTTTCCTCTTCCCCTTTTCCCCTTGAATTTTCCAGTTTGTATTAGATTCTCTAACTTCTGTCTTCCTGTGACATATCCAAGGAATTTGGGCAGTCTTTTTCTTATAATTTCAGCTAGTTTCTATTGTTCTGAAACTTTTCTGAGAACCTCTTCATTTGTTTTTCTGTCTGCCCAGGTTATTTTGTTGCATCTTTCTCCAAAACTACATTTCTGTTGATTCCAGTTTCTTTATCATCATTTTTGTTAATTGTCCAGAATGTAAATCATAGTAAGAACAGTCTTGCAGTAAAAAAAATAAAGTGTGATATTTCATATCTTTTCATTCAACAATCATAAACAAAAGCAAGAAAGAAGGGAGAACTTTTTGTGTGTGCATGCATGCAGTGGAGTGGTTTTTGCACTGGTCTTTCATGGAGGTGGTTAATGGTTCAGATCTGACTAGATAAGCTACCAATATTGGGTGACATGTTCCTCTCAAGAGTTTGGGATGGGAAAGGTGATGAGGTGTGATACAGAACAAAATGATCTTTAATGTGGTGAAGGATGAAGGAAAATATGTACACTAATACAAGTAAAATATATACACTAAGACAAGGAAAAGCCTTCTTTGTTGTAGATGAAAGATGAACAACAATTGCAGGTCTTTGAGAACAAGATCCTAAGAAGAATCTTTGGGCCCATAAAGGATACCAACAGTGGAGAATGGAGAGCTGGAAAGAACACTGAAGCTTATTTAAATCCCAGAAAATTCTAAATGTCTTGGAACTGAACAGACTATGCTGGTTGGGCCATACAGAAAGAGTAGAAGAGAACAGACAAATGAAAATGGTGTGTATACAAGAGATGAAGGAAACAAGACCAAGGGATAAGCCAAGACAGAGATGGAAAGGCAACACAGAAGAGAATGTAAAGGAAATTTGTGTCACCAACTGGAGAGAGAAGATTAGGAATAGAGAGGAAAGGAGGCGAACTTTATCTGCAGCAAAGAGCCTTAATGGCTTGGAAAGCTGGAGAAGAAGAAGAAAGAAGAAGAATACAAGGAACTAATACAAGAAAATATATACACTAATACAATACAAGAAAAATATGGACACTCTTCTTCTTCTTTGTTCGCTTCTACCACAAAGACCACCCTGTGATCCTACTGAATTTACGCCTGTGGTCCTTGAAGGGACCACAAGAGATCCCCGAGAGGACCACAAGAGGTTCAGAGTATCGCAGGGCTTGAGCCTGTACTCTTGGTGGGTCTCAGAAGCGGGATTGTATGACACTGTGGTTTTCGTTGCACCAGTTTAGTCTATAGGGTTGGACTTTCTCACTGGAAAACCTCGACTTGTTTTGAGATACCCATGTATCACCGCCGGGTGAGAGGTGTTGGCCATCCAGTCCAGCGTTGGACTTTCTCACCGGAAAACCTCAGCGTGATTAGGATACACATACATCCCCGCCAGGTGAGAGTTGGTTGCCTATCTAGACCCCACTGGTCCGGTGTCTCTGACTTCAGCATTTTGTGGTCGTGGCCGCTATCCTTCCTAGTTGTAACCAGGATGGAGCTTTTGTCCAGGAGGACGAATCCTTGCCACTAGTGACTTCCAGCCCTGGGTTGAGCCGGTTTAGGCATATTATCCCAGTATGGGCGTGTTTGGGACGTGACCGACCTCTAGAGCGGAGGTGCTGTGACGTGCGTAGCCATCAAGTTTCACCCTTGGTGTAAGCCGGTTTAAGCATATTTCACCAGTATGGGTGTATATCGGACGTGACCAGCCTCTAGAGCAGAGGTGCCGTGGTATGAGTAGCTCTCGCCGCGATACTACTGGACATACCGATTAAGCTTCACTTTATACTTTCCATCACCTTTTCACATCGGCGCCACACAGCAACCCTAAATGCTTTTTCGCATTTTCTTCCTTGGCCGGGAGGAGCTTCACTCCACGAGCGGCATCCGAAGAATCTTGCCAGCAGTGAATATAGACAGTAATACAATACAAGAAAAATATGGACGCTAAAGAAAAACAAAGGTTTCAACTTGAACTTTTTAAAATTTACAAGGAGAATATAGACACTAATACAAGGAAAATATAGACACTAATACAAGGAAAATGTGCTTGCTAACATCATATTCCCAAGATGTCTATGAATTATATCTCATGCTAGATTTTCAGTTATATTTAAATAATGGCTAACTTCAGACAATTATGTATAATTAAATATTTGTTGTATTTACACACTTAATCTTACATCCTTTCCGTTAAACGTCACCTAGGGCTCGCATGGTAGTTCCCCAACTTTTCCTGTTTTCGGCAAGCTTTTCAACTACATCAAGGAATTTTATGCCCACTAAACTGGCCTCTCTTAACAATGTTCTCTTTAGAGTTTCACGTGGTCAGCCTCTTTTTATCTGGCCTGTTGTGTTCCAGTTGATAGCTTGTTTTGGGATTCTCTGATTGTATTTATACACTAGTCCTTATTTTTAAAATTGTATTTAGCTCAGGTATAGATCCAATCAGAAAAGAACATTCAAACAGAACAAAAAATTAACTTTATATGCAAAATAAGTTATTTTAAACAATAAAAGATACATTAATGTGATACATAAACATTGTACACATGATTACACATGATACACATGATTACTGAAGTATTTCATAAAGGGTAATCTGAAAAAAAAGTAGCTTAAAAGATGGACAGACGTATTATAAAAATATGTGTGCAGAAAAGTATCAAAGCATCCTCTTTATTGAAAACTGATTGGCAATACTAGGTAGGGTCAATAATGAACAGATATTTATGAAGTAGCTTCGAAAAGACAGGTTCTGAATTAACAAATGAAAAATTATGGTAAACAATGACTACTTGCAATCATCATCATCGTCGTCATCGTTATCATCATCATCATCATCATCATCATCGCCTTTCACTCCCTTGAGAGCATAGGCCACGGATAAAGGCTCTCCAGTCATCCCTGTTCTTGGAATTATTCTCTACTTCCTTCCATGTGTATCCCTTGTCTCTGAGCACTGTCATAATTTCTCTTCTCCAAGTAAGTTTAGGTCTTCCTCATTTTCTATTTCCTTGAGGATTCCATTGTTAGTGTCTGTCTTGTTATGCTGGTGTCGGGTTTTCTCAGAGTCTGGGACTACTTGTCCTGCTAGTGACATAATTCACACATAATCATATTAATGAGCATTAATATTCAGGTCAAATAATCATACATAGTCATATATTTGGTTTTCAAAAAAAATATTTATTAATTTCTGGACCATTTTATTTTCTTCATTCTTTACATACCGCACATTTGTTTTCAATCTCCTGATGTAGGCACTGTGGAGAAATATTGTTTCTCACTTTTATTTAGTGGAAAGTACTTCCAACCTCTGTTCACATTTAATCATAATTGCTAGGTACTAAACAATCAACTATACACAGTGAACACCCATGGTACCAACAATTTGTATGACATTTACTCTGTATTGATGTTTTCAGTTTCATAAACTGTAATGCCACATATAACAGAAAACCCTGTTTTTTTAGCTGCTTTGAGCTGAAGATAAACATATACTAGCAACATTTTCCATGATTTCCTGTCTTTGGATCAAAATTCTGCATTCTGTTTTTTACAAAAAATATTTTTATAATCTAAAATTTCTCGTGTCATAATTTGTAGTTATAATATACTGTCATTAACCATGTCATTTGACCTAGTTATTATATGTTGTCATTAATTGCATCATTTGTTCCATTTATTATATGTTCATTGTATGTTGTCATTAACCACATCATTTGTTCTTGTTACTATATATTGTCATTAACTATATTATTATTAATTTTTATTAATTATTTTTAATTAATTATATGTATTAGAGACTCCTTTTAATCACTTTTTCTACCTTAAAGACTTTGTCCATGCTCATATAATTATATCCCAATATATAGATATTTCAACTGCATAACACACAATAATTAGTGTATGAGTATATAACTACACATGGAGCCACTGCAGTAAAGATAACAAAATGTATAAATTAGGAAACGAGCACATAACTGTTCCTATTTTTTTCGGATCTATACATTTCAACTGTGTCTTGCTGTTCCATCACTTGATTAAAGGTAGTCTGATGTGAACACAAGGCCAGATTGACTTTAATTATGTCCAATATTTCCCATGTAAATTATGAAATGTGGTTCCTGAACCTGTTGGTACAAATCCACAATTTCAAACTCTTAATCTGAGCAGCTCTAGTCAACTGATGAAAAAAAAAAAAAAAAGTGTGGAACTGTCAGCCATTGCGTTACAGCAGATTTCCAACACATTTCTGTCCCATGGCTAAAAACCGTATTCGTTGCATCTGGAAACAAGGACCTGGATTGGGAGTTGAAATAAAAAATTTGTGGTTAATTCATAATTTTCTACACTTGTCTTATGCTATCTCCCTGTAACTGCAAGCTGGTGTTCTTTGCAGCTGATGCTGTAGAGATGTTGAGGAATAGCATTGTATCGGCATGGATGTAAGTTTATGGCAGCTACTTTTTCAGTCCCGGGGTACAGCTAAAAAGCAGGGGGTGTGCAGTGCTTCTTTAGCAGACTCCACCACCATGTGGACTATTGTGATCCCTGTCCCATTAGCCAGGCTATGCCTGTTACCGGGGGTACCGATGCAGAGATGGGATAGGGTCTTGGTCAGCAATGGTTCACTAACCCTGATGCTAGCATAGCAGCTATGTGTTGCTGATTGCCTAATCGGACAGCATTTTCACTGCCATTTTCTACACTAACTGAATGAATTATTAATAAAATGATACAGTTTCTGACAGTAAGATATTTACGTACTGCCACCACAAAGGTGGACGCAGCAGCAGCAGGCCATCATGCTCACAACCGAGAGGCCTACAGGAGTGCTGTTTGGGAGGCAAAGTTCCGCAAGGGACATGCAAATGAATGAATGACACCACAAAGTTTTCTATTATTTAAAAAATTGTTTTTTCACCTGTTACGTTCAGTTTATGATTTGTTTAAAACAAATTGTTTATCTATAATTCACGTCAGACTGCTGCCACATTCCACCACTAACCACATGTCAGTTTTACTTGTCTGTATTACATCAGTTTTGTCAGAATGCTATACTGCAGTAACAGGAATACAGAGACCTCAACCCTAACACTGTGGCAGTATTGAAGGTAAGAAAATGTCAAGAATTTATGCAATAAATAACATATATAAAAAAATAAAAGTGGCAAAAGAATGACTTGGAATAAAAGTTCACTTTATATTACAAGAATGAAGTACTTATGATATGACTGAGAGGTGCCTTGTAGCCAAGTGTTAATTATGCCAAGTCTTAGTAATCAGACTGATGTTCACTGTACCAGAGTATGCTGTACTCTCATTTCAGGTGGTTGTTCACTGTACTGGAGTATGCTGTAGTCTCATCTCAGGTGGTTGTTCCCTGTACTGGAGTATGCTGTACTCTTATCTCAGGTGGTTGTTCACTGTACTGGAGTATGCTATACTCTTATCTCAGGTGGTTGTTCACTGTACTGGAGTATGCTGTATTCTTATCTCAGGTGGTTGTTCACTGTACTGGAGTATGCTGTACTCTCATCTCAGGTGGTTGTTCACTGTACTAGTGTATGCTGTACTCTCATCTCAGGTGGTTGTTCACTGTACTGGAGCATGCTGTATCTCATCTCATGTGATTGTTCGCTGTACTACAGTATGTGTGCTTTCAATATCTAGCAATTTTTCACTGAACTGGAGTATGCTGTATTATCATCTTAGGCAGTTCTTGTACCAGAATACATTATGCTGTCTTAGTCACACAGTTGTTGTGAACCATATCAGAGTGACTTCAGTCATTTTTATAAAATTGCTACTTTTCTCCATCTTCTTTTGTGTTTTGTCTCAAGTCTCTAAACCTTACCATCTGCTGTTTTATCTGAGATATAGTTCTGTACAAAGCCTGTCTATTCACAGCCTCCAAGAGAACATTTTCAAGCTGGCACAAAAACCCCTTCTCCTATTTCTACTTACCTATTTTCAGCCATTACAGCCCAGCAACCCCCCCCCCCCCACCAAGGCCACCCTTCAAAAAGGAGTGATGTACCAGCTGGTTCCTTCCGAAAGGTCTGCATTTATTCATGTCTCTTTGTCTGTCTATGTCTGTCTGAAGGCCTGGATGTGTGCTTTATCTGCCTGTCTCCATGATACATTAATTACCCTTGTTTCTCATGTCTTTAGAACATTACGCATAATGCACCCCCCTCCTCCTACACACATACACTCCCTATACCTGTGAAATGTTTCCAGTAAATGTAGACAAAAACTCATCGAGTTCCTCAGGGATTCCAACTTTCCAACCACAAGATCCAACCGGAATGTGCAAGCCACCTGGTGGACAGATTTGCAGCCACAAGGATGAAAAAAAATTCAAGACTTATCATCTGTCCTTTTCTTCTATTTAGCAATGAACATCTAATATGATCTGACATAATTTAGCTTTTGTGTTTTTGCAGCTCTTTTTGTATGCTTATGTATTAGATGTAGAAAGACGTTTTGACATTGTGTACATTTTGATACAGTGGAAATGAGTAACTATTGAATATCATTTGCCACAAATCTAGGTCACATGACTCCAAATAACACTTATATTCATGACCTGTCTAAACATGGCAGCAAAAATGGAACAACGCAGCCTTCAAATCTGTTACAAGGAGGTCAAGACCACCATAAGAAACTGCTACGATCAAATGTGGGCCAAAGAGGCTGGGTGAAGGCAAGGAACTGGATCCAGTCCATCAGCTACAAAGGAAGCTACAAATGGTCCTGTTCCAACTAAGAACTGGCCACTGCAGGTTGGTAAGCCATCTCCACTGCTTCAAGTTCTCACATACAGATGAATGCCAATGGAGAAACAGAGTACAGACTGCAGAACACGTGCTCCAAGATGCCTGACTTTTACAGACCTATGCAACCAGACATAGCCTCAGGACTCGGACCTAAGGCAGAAGCTGTGGGGCTGCCGGGAGGACCTGGAGAAGATCATGGACTTCATCCTGATGATTGGTCTTTTCATTTAGCATGACCAAGAATTTGAATGGCAAAGAAGAAGAACATTTATATTCTTGATTAATTTTTGCCCTGAAAAATTTTCATTAGTTTAATTTAGTTTAAAAATTATACTGCAGTCTATCTGCATTATTTAATATAATAAATAATAAATAATAATAAAACAATGATTCACATATTTACAGAAACTACAGAATGGAGGATGTCAAAAATAAGGCTTGTGGTTAATATTGTGGAAATGTTACTACCTTTCTTTCCATTCATATTTTATGAAAAAACAACTGTTGGGAATTGCAGTAAAGTGTACCTAACAGCAATGCATGCTAAATGAACAGGGAATTAAAACAGATGGTTTGACAACAGACAAAAATTAGAATCTGTCTGTGAAAAGTATCCTAAAAACAACTATTGGGAATGAGAGGTCAGTCACTGGATGTTTGGACTGTTATTTTAGAACAAGGTCAACTGTCAGTTACAGTGTATACTAGTTTTTCAGTGCCACAGAAATGATACTTCTAGACTAAGGGATTAATGGCGACTCACTTGGAGAAGTCACCATAGAGTGCCCCCCCCCAAAAAAAAAAGAATAAAACTCTGGCCCTAAATGTAATTCTAATCTGTTTCCTGGATGGGAGATGGCTATTCAAAGTGCAACATGATGGTAAACATTTTAAACTGAGTGGAGAATTAATGCATTCATCTCATAAACATTTATTGTATACTGGAAGTAAGATGAGGTATATTATGAAAAGAACGTTTTTTTCAAGAGGGTTAAATGGCACATTGGGTGGGGGAATTATGGGAATTCATTTACTTAACCTATTAAATCATGACCAACAGGACTAAAATATAGTCGACGTTGTCTTCATCTTCTACATATACCTGTAGACATGGTTAGGTTAGTCTAATGTCTCAGGAAGCCATGTGTTTACCTTTTGAGTAGGTGTTGTAAACAAAATTGTCAGCAGTCACTTCAATGAAGAGGTTTCCGCCAAAATACTGGATAAACACATCCCTCCATAGGGTCTGGTTCAAACCCTGCAGACAAAATAAAATGCTGATAATAAAATGCTGATGTATGTCTGTAATGTGAGATTGTATATATATATATATATATATATATATATATATATATAATGTAGGTTTCAAATATACTTATAGAATACAGTCATTGCTGTGTGAACATAATGTGTGATTCACATACAGATTTAGAATGCTGTCATTGTTGTGCATATATAATTAATCTGGGATTCACATGCAAATATAGAATGCTGTTATTATCATAATGTGGGATTCACATACAAATATAGAATGCTGTTATTATCATAATGCAGGATTCACATACAAATATAGAGTGCTGTTATTATCATAATGTGGGATTCACATACAAATATAGAATGCTGTTATTATCATAATGTGGGATTCACATACAAATATAGAATGCTGTTATTATCATAATGTGGGATTCACATACAAATATAGAATGCTGTTATTATCATAATGTGGGATCCACATACAAATATAGAATGCTGTTATTATCATAATGTAGGATTCACATACAAATATAGAATGCTGTTATTATCATAATGTGGGATCCACATACAAATATAGAATGCTGTTATTATCATAATGCGGGATTCACATACAAATATAGAGTGCTGTTATTATCATAATGCGGGATTCACATACAAATATAGAGTGCTGTTATTATCATAATGCGGGATTCACATACAAATATAGAATGCTGTTATTATTATAATGTAGGATTCACATACAAATATAGAATGCTGTTATTATCATAATGTGGGATTCACATACAAATATAGAATGCTGTTATTATCATAATGTAGGATTCACATACAAATATAGAATGCTGCTACATAATGAAAGCATGCTTTAACCCCCCTACCATGGAGAATGAAACAACTAAGCAATGCGCAAGACAATCAGAGGAAGTACACCCCCCCCCCCACTAATGTTTCAGTCCTTTAACTCCTAACATTCCTAGTGGGAGTGAGTTAACAATGATGTAGGTGAGTATCAGGATATAACACGAGGCATAAGACAAGGGTGCATATGAAGTGAAAACATGATGAGAGCATTAAAAATATGAAAAGAATTAAAACAGAAGACCATAATAACAATAACTTGAGATATGTGGATGATACCAATCTAATAGCAGAAAGCAAAAACAATTTGCAGAAACTTGTGAATAAGATTATTGCAGAAAGCAATAAAGGATGCCCAAAGCTAAACTTTCCAGACTAAATGTCTACGAAGAATTAGAAAAATATTTTGACCAAACACCATAAGAAATAACATGGCAGAAATGCAATAGAAGCCACTGACAGCTTCTTCTTCTTCTTACTTGCTAAACAGCAAGAAGACAGAAACAATGGTAATATTAAAAAGAATAAACATACCAAAGTGCAACAGCCTTTCAAATGGGAAGACACTGACACAAGTAAAGAAATTCATTTACCTTGGAACAACAATAACAGCTGATGGCAAGTGCACAAATAAAATAAAATCATGAGTAGGTAAGGCAAAGGCAATTTCTTATGAAATAATGAAGATTCTTGTAAATAAGAAAATGTCTCTAAAAGTGAGGAAAAGAGTATTATGGTGCTATATAGAACCAATATTGCTATAAGGTCATGAAACCTGGACAGTTGAGAAAAGAAGATGACAAATAGACTGGAAGCAATAGAGATGTGGTTTTGGAGAAAGATGAAATAAATACTCTGGGCAGACAGGACAACAAATGAAGAGGTCTCCAGAGAAATTTCAGAACAATAAAAACTAGTTAAAATGATAAGGAAAAGACAGTCAAAATTTCTGGACATGTCATGAGAAGACAGAAGTTGGAGAGCATAGTAATGACTGGATAATTCAAGGGAAAAAGAAAGAAAGGAAGGCCAAGAGAAGAGTAGCTCAGTGAACTGACCAAGTGGCATGGAAAAAGAAAAGTGTCTGAACTAATCAGAAACATCAAGGACCATACAAGATTGAGAAGCACGATTCTCAACACAATCCCATGTGGCGAACCAGTTTTGGTGTTGCAATACTGTGTCAAAGTTTTCTATGACAAGCTGTTCTGATTTAAAAAAAAAAAAAGATTACAGTCACGCAGAAAACAAAAGTTTGTGATTGTTAACTGTGAGTTCTTGTAAAACTATTTTTTTGTTCCTTTATAAATTTCACATAGAGCAAATATGCTGGATGGAAAAGTGGAATAACACTGCCAATTTATGCTGTACATAAAATATCTTCTATTGCATGATGTTGCCTTTTTAACACTTTTGCTTCAAAACAACACTGGCATTGTTGGCAGAGCTTGCATGCCCATGCGAACCAAAGTCCAGAGCTATATTTAACCAAAGTCTAAATAAAATTAAAAGTATCACATTTCTAACTCAAGCCATATTTTTAAATTATAGAGTAATTTCTTTCCAGTTTCTTTCTGTCAAAATTTATCATCAAAATTTGTTCTGACAGAGTAAGGAAACTAATTCAGGAGTGAAACAGTTAAAACTGGCTAAGATAGAATTAATGAACCTTACCCACAAAGGCAATGAAGCAGTTATAGCATAGCCTGTAGGGGACAAAACTCTGACATTCAGAGACACAATGTCCTCTGACACAACCAGTATCCCATCTTGACTAGGCATACATGCACTGGAGCGAACAAGTACTTCATTAATTGAGCCAGAACTCCGATTAGCTGAACTCAAGTACTGAAAATGGAGAGTCACAGCTCTTGTGGAGTCTGAAGAGCATGTTGTTATTCCAGATGTGTTTCTGGTACTGACTGTGTTGTCATTCCCAGCTGGAACAGAGTTCCACGAAGTCTTGCATGTGGAGTTGCTTACACTCGGGCTGTCTGTGGCATTCTTTGTGGTGTTGCTCATTGCGTCGGAAGTAAAATTGAGGTATGTTACTAGAGGGCACTCTGCAAAATATTGCAATAAAGGTGAATATAAATTGAGATTATGACTTTTTGGTGCATCAGGTTATTATATGAATTTTTGTGAAGTGTGAACAATTTTTAGACTTAAATCCATTTGCTTCAGGTAAAATTCTCCTGGTCACATTTACTGAAAAAAAACTACCATAACTTATATAGTTAAATGCTGTTATTTTTTATTTTGGATGTTTTAAGAAAATGCACACTATAATTTTCAGTGCCCCTTCACAGGAATTTATACTGAAGGAGAATAATGAGACGCGCAAAAGAGAAAATGTTTATAGTGAAGGAGAATAATGAGACGCGCAAAAGAGAAAATGTTTATAGTGAAGGAGAGTAATGAAGCAAAGAGAAGAAAATGTTTATAGTGAAGGAGAATAATGAGACGCGCAAAAGAGAAAATGTTTATAGTGAAGGAGAGTAATGAAGCAAAGAGAAGAAAATGTTTATAGTGAAGGAGAGTAATGAAGCAAAGAGAAGAAAATGTTTATAGTGAAGGAGAGTAATGAAGCAAAGAGAAGAAAATGTTTATAGTGAAGGAGAGTAATGAAGCAAAGAGAAGAAAATGTTTATAGTGAAGGAGAGTAATGAAGCAAAGAGAAGAAAATGTTTATAGTGAAGGAGAATGATGAAGCAAGCAAAGAGAAAATGTTTATAGTGAAGGAGAGTAATGAAGCAAAGAGAAGAAAATGTTTATAGTGAAGGAGAATGATGAAGCAAGCAAAGAGAAAATGTTTATAGTGAAGGAGAGTAATGAGGCAAGCAAAGAGAAGAAAATGTTTATAGTGAAGGAGAATGATGAAGCAAGCAAAGAGAAGAAAATGTTTATAGTGAAGGAGAATGATGAGGCAAGCAAAGAGAAGATGTGTTTTTCTGATCTACTTGTGTGACCCACTTCTTATTAGGCTTTTCATTGGCCGGCACGAACAAGAAACTAGGTCGAACTCCATGGAATCCCAGCAGTTAAAAATCTGTGAGCCATTTATTGTTGGGACCATGTAGCCAGTGTTGCCTGCCAAGGGCACCCGATCACATTTTTCTGAAGAAAAAAAGGACAATAAGAAAGTACAATATTAAGAAACCAGCAAAGAATCCGTAAAAGTGTCAACAAAAGATCAGAGATGTGACAGCGTTGTTAGAAGCATGAAATTACTGATGAATAAGGTAGATAGAGTTGTATGGTGCAGTTTTACAAAGTGAGGGAGGGAGTGAGTAAGGTGAGGAAAAAACGAATAGAAAGTATGAGAATGTATAAATGAAAAACATACAACATCCGATATTTCGGCGTGAGCCTTATTCGAGGATACATACACAACGAAACAAAAACACGAAGAACTTATCTGAATGTGTCTTCCTCCAAGTCGAAAACAGAAATGTGTGTGGTCGAAGGGAGAAGGAAAAACTACGCTGCCTCCAAACAAAAGATGCCCGATAGAGCCAATCGTAAAGAAGAGGTGGAGAGAGAGGAGGAGAACAAGTGGGAGAAAGGGGTGGGGGGGGGAAGGCAATAGAAACATGATAGCCGCTAGAGGTGTCGGGGGGGGGGAGGGGAGGGAAAGGGGACGCGGAGAGATAATGAATGAAGAACACAAACACCTGCAGGGAGAACATGTGAAACTGGTGAATAGGACAAGCCAATATGTTGGCAGAGAAGAAAAAATAGGGTGGTGGTAGGGAGGGGTAGCATAGAGAAAGAAAGTAGAGTTTAGCAAAAAAAAAAAGACAGTGGAAAAATAAAGAAGTTAAAGAAAGCTGAAGACATTGTTAATTCCAGCTGGGTGGAGACAGCCAGTCTGGAAAATAAGGCGCTGTTCTAGGACCCTCCGAGATCGTACATCAGCAGAACAAGAGCGGATCGCACTAACAGAAATGTCCTGTTTACCCCTGTGGTTGCCAAGGCAAAAATGTTTAGCCATAGGTGTCCAGGCCCTCTTAGAAATATCACTGAGATGCTGGCGAAATCGATCCCCTAACCGTAAGCCAGTCTCCCCTGTGTACTTCAAACCGCAACGTTTGCATATGATAGCATAAATAGGGAAGGAGATCTGGCTAGCCTCGACAACAAACGGACAAGTGTTACATCTACGGCGTCCGCAACGTCTGGTATCATAAAAAGTATCATCTGTCTTAAGATGACTACGAATTAAAAGGTCCCTGAGGTTCTTGTCCTCAATGCCAGGAGGAAGACCTTAACAACTTTATCAGTTTTGTTAAGGAATACAATCCTGTCATTTCTTTCACCTCCCATATCTCTGCTACTTCCGCTAACTTTCTTGACATTGCCGTCACTGTCGGCCCTTCCGGGTTTACTACTTCTATCCACTATAAACCTACAGACTCTCACAGCTACCCCCTGTACTCTTCCTCCCATCCTAGATCGTGTAAGGACTCTATTCCTTTTTCCCAGCTTCTTAGATTGCGACGTTTGTGTAAGGAGGATTTGGATTTCCAGGATCAAGACCACAAAATGCTAGATTTCTTCCGTCAACGCGGCTATCCAGAACACGTTCTCTCGTCATCTTGGAATCGCATTAGCCATATATCGCGGCAACATTGCTCTCACCCCTAAACCGCACTGTAGCTCGGATAGAGTGAAACTAGTACTCACGTACCACCCTCATAGCTTGGCAGTTAAAAACATACTGTTTCACCATCTCCATCTCTTCCAGACCGAACCTGAGACACGTGAACTTTTTGGGGAACCCCCATTGGTGGCCTACATACGGAACAAGAACCTCAGGGACCTTTTAATTCGTAGTTATCTTAAGACAGATGACACTTTTTTACGCCTATGTCAATCAGTGCTCAGAGTGCTATTTAGGCAAAGTTTAAATAAAATTAAAAGTAGCACATTTCTAACCCAACCCGCGTCACACAGTAACTTTCGTTCAGCTTATTTCCATCAAAATTTCTCATCAAAATTGTATAATGACAAAGCAAGGCCACTAATTCAGGAGTGGTACAATTAAACAGCGACTCAGTTATGATCACTCAGCGATTATTCCGTCACCATTTCATCACGTCATGGCGTAGTTCATACCCCGAAAAAAATGATGGAGTTGTAGATAAGGAACTCTCGACCAACTGCTTCTGCAGCGAAAAAGAAACCCGCCATGACCCCTGCAAAACAGCGAGAACTGCACTAAACACTGAGACAGTGAGGCAGGCAATGATGCGGGACTTGTGTTGACATATTGGAGCAGTGTTGAATAAATGGCGGAGGGCTTGTGACAGATGTGCTGTTAAAAATGACTAAGATGATGTAATAAACTCAGATGGCGTTCTGCTTTTAAATTTTTATATGAAAGAAATACTTTACTTTACTTTATCTTTCCTCTTGTACCGTGAGGGGTCCAAGGGAAATGTAGTTGGCGTTTTTGGACCATATAAGTGGCCTCGGGATGTTCACGCCGAAGTTCGTGAGTGTTTCTATAACTCCATCTTTCCATCTTTTCTGGAGTCTTCCTCTTGATCCGTAGTCCTATAGTTCTTTGGTTGAAGATCCTCGCGGCTGGCTGCATATGCGTCATTCTCATTAAGTGACCAAACCACTTAATTCTTTGTTTTTCTAAATATTGTTACCACGGTTAGTTCCCACCAGTTGTCTTATGTCGCCATGAAAGAAATAACTACTCAAATTATGTACTTCCCGGTTAGTTCCCACCAGTTGTCTTATGTCGCCATGAAAGAAATAACTACTCAAATTATGTTCCCATGTTCATTTCATTTTGAAAACCGTATTGTTCCCCCTGGCCAACCATTCACGTAGTTTCATCACTTACTGTAGCCTAGTGAGTACCTAGTGAGTACCTAGTGAGTACCGAGCAATACCCTGGCCTCATCGTACATGCCATAGTCGTGCTTCATCTCTTTCATCAGCCTTATTATCATCCGCTCTCGTACCTGCCTCTTCTATGTTCTATGGAATAGCATGAAGTGTTGTCTGCCACTCAAATGCTGCACGGCAGCTATCATGATAAATAGTTACATTATTTAAAATTTGGAATGAAAACAAAAAAGAACTATGGCTGCAACTTACCCAAAGTGCTACAGTCGTCTGTATGTAAGTCTGAGTAGCTACAGGTAGGCATGAATACGCATCCAGTACCTGGAATGTAGGCGTAGTACTGCGGACAGCTCACTGCTCTAGACACACCATTGTTGCACTGCCAATACAGCCCACAGCCGCCCTCCATTCTGAAGGTTTGACCTTCACCTTTTCGTTTACATGGATCTGTGCAAAATGTGACCAAAAACTTTCACATAAAAGAAAATTTTCGATGATTCTTATTTACAAAAGCAAGAAAAATAATAAAGTAGCTACCAGAACTTCACGGCTTTATTTCCAGCTGTGGTTGTATTGCAATCAACAGGAGATAAGAACATGAAATGGGTATGAAAAGTAACAACAACCCAACATTTCGGCAACATTGACGTTATTAGATACAGCAGATAAAACAAACTGAAGATCAGGCATAGACTGCGCCTACAGACGAAAATGGAAATACAGGAAGTGAAAAAAAGCAATCAAGCGTGGAATATTGTAGTCGAAGAGTTGGGGGGGGGGGGTAAACTTAGATTACTTTCTTCTCTCTTCAGCTGATCGTTTTATACTGTATTATATAGGCTACTCTCATAATATCCATTCACCTTCTACTCTATAATTCAGTTATCTTCAATATATTCTTATAATGTACCCTCCTCATAGTTCAATTATCTTTAATATATTTTTATAATGTACCCTCCTCATAGTTCAATTATCTTCAATATATTCTTATAATGTACCCTCCTCATAGCTCAATTATCTTCAATATATTCTTATAATGTACCCTCCTCATAGCTCAATTATCTTCAATATATTCTTATAATGTACCCTCCTCATAGCTCAATTATCTTTAATATATTCTTATAATGTACCCTCCTCATAGCTCAATTATCTTTAATATATTCTTATAATGTACCCTCCTCATAGCTCAATTATCTTCAATATATTCCTATAATGTACCCTCCTCATGGCTCAGTTATCTCCAAGATATTCTCATAATGTATCCGCCTCATAGCTCAGTTATCTTCAATATATTCCTATAATGTACCCTCCTCATGGCTCAGTTATCTCCAAGATATTCTCATAATGTACCCTCCTCATAGCTCAGTTATCTTCAATATATTCCTATAATGTACCCTCCTCATGGCTCAGTTATCTCCAAGATATTCTCATAATGTATCCGCCTCATAGCTCAGTTATCTTCAATCTGTTCTCATTATGTACCCTCATAGCCCCCTTATCATCAATACATTCTTATAATGTAACCTGAAAGCTCCTTTATCATCAATAAGTTCTTATAATGTAACCTGATAGCTCCCTTATCATCAATAAGTTCTTATAATGTAACCTGATAGCTCCCTTATCATCAATAAACTCTTATAACGTAACCTGATAGCTCTCTGTCTTCAGCATGTACTCATATATTTACGTACCCCCACTTTCCGAAGGATCTGAATTTTCCGACGCAGAGAACCACAGATGTCAATACATCTGTTACTTCAGTCATTCTACATAAAACCTGGAAGGACACCTCGATTATCTGTGAACTGACTTGTGAAGTATCACCGGGGGAGATGGGGAAGGGATTGGGGGGGGGGGGGGCTCATATTGAGGTCTCTCCATGTCTAAAACTTTGAGAATTTCTCTACAAAACACCACACACTTTCTCAGTGTGGCAGCACTTGTCTTCCTACAGCGGGCTCAGGAAAGTGTAAAGGAACCATAAACAAGCAAAGATAAAATAATGTATTCACAAGTCAGTTTTTTTTTATATATCCATTCATTCTTCTACACATCCCCCTTCCTCCTTTTTTCAGCTTACTTTGTCCATTTATTATTCATAGCATATTCCATTTTCAATTAATTTTTACATTTGCAAATATTCTTTCTTTTTTTCCGTTTTTCATCCATTGAGTTTAACTTTTTATGTAACTACTGACCACACATTCGAAGACTCTCACAATCTTCAAGCCATTCCAGTCCATTATAACCTCTAACCTGAGCAACAAGTGAGGTCAGGATCGACGCAGGCCAGGACTGACGGGTCCCAGTGCAGGCCTCGGGGGCAGGTTCTCACGGACGCAGTTATCGTTCCTGTTTCTGCTCTGTAGCACTGAATGAACTTGCTGCAATCTCGCTGATGGGAAGCGAACCCGAAACCTTTAAGCCCCACAGCTTGATAACATACTCCGTCTGATGCATGCAGAAAAATTAATTTAAATGAAACAGTTGCAGTTTTAAGTCCTTTATCGATTATATTTTAGCAAGTCATAGTGGTCTTGCTGCAAGAAACGCACTGATCCTCGTTTGTTCATTCCTCATCTTTAAGGACATAAAATGTTAATGTATCCTTAAGTCCAGTCCCAGCTATCCTTCTCTTGTCTCTCTAAATGCCACGAGACTATCAGATTGTGTAACATTAAAACATTGTCACATTATCATAGTATATTCCATGTACTTGGTGTCTAGCCTGCACTCTGTTTCTTCTCTATTGTCACATTAGGAAACATTTAAACACTGTCACATTATCATAGCATATTCCATATACTTCGTGTCTAGCCTGCACTCTGTTTCTTCTCTATTGTCACATTAGGAAACATTTAAACACTGTCACATTATCATAGTATATTCCATATACTTCATGTCTAGCCTGCACTCTATTTCTTCTCTATTGTCACATTAGGAAACATTTAAACACTGTCACATTATCATAGTATATTCCATATACTTCATGTCTAGCCTGCACTCTATTTCTTCTCTATTGTCACATTAGGAAACATTTAAACATTGTCACATTATCATAGTATATTCCATATACTTCATGTCTAGCCTGCACTCTATTTCTTCTCTATTGTCACATTAGGAAACATTTAAACACTGTCACATTATCATAGTATATTCCATATACTTCATGTCTAGTCTGCACTCTATTTCTTCTCTATTGTCACATTAGGAAACATTTAAACATTGTCACATTATCATAGCATACTCCATATAGTTCATGTCTAGTCTGCACTCTATTTCTTCTCTATTGTCACATTAGGAAACGTTTAAACATTGTCACATTATCATAGTATATTCCATATACTTCATGCCTAGTCTGCACTCTATTTCTTCTCTATTGTCACAATAGGAAACATTTAAACATTGTCACATTATCATAGCATATTCCCGTATTTCATGTTTCATTCCCCCCCCCCCCCCCCCCAAATAGGGGCAGTTCTTATTGGTGATAGAAGGAAATGAAGACAATAATGAATGAAAATAAAATCGTAATGAACTAAGTCTTTAATGAGCAAAGTAGTCTGGGATATTTTAAGCAGGCAATTCTTAGGAAAACACCAGACAGAGAAACAACAATAGACCAAACACAGAGGGGACCAGTTACCCAGCTGTAGAAATCTTTGCCTGGATCTTTTTTTTTCAGCTGGAGAAGTCACGTGGATCACTTCACACTCTTGTGTGACAACAAGTCAAGGAAATTGCGGGCACTTGCACCGATTACTATAGGCTTGTGTGTCTAGTTTGAAAGGGCTCCGTCTTTTACGAATATGATATAGGAAATTATATGAGGAAATTCTTCAAGATTGCCCATCATGCGAACATGAGGCGTGAGATATGGCCAGAGGCGCAGAGTTTGAAATCTATTTACTAAAGCGCTGTGTAGAAGGGACATAGTATCAGGAGCAGAATTTGAAACCTATTTACTAAAGCTCTGTGTAGAAGGGACATAGTACCAGGCGCAGAGTTTGAAACCTACTTACTAAAGCTCTGTGTAGAAGGGACATAGTACCAGGCGCAGAGTTTGAAACCTATTTACTAAAGCACTGTGTAGAAGGGACATAGTACCAGGAGCAGAGTTTGAAACCTACTTACTAAAGCACTGTGTAGAAGGGACATAGTACCAGGACCAGAGTTTGAAACCTATTTACTAAAGCACTGTATAGAAGGGACATAGTACCAGGACCAGAGTTTGAAACCTATTTACTAAAGCACTGTATAGAAGGGACATAGTACCAGGACCAGAGTTTGAAACCTATTTACTAAAGCACTGTATAGAAGGGACATAGTACCAGGGACAAAGTTAGATGCCGGTTTGCTGAATTATCTTGGCTTATAAATGTTTACGAAGAATTAGAAGAATATTTTGGCCAAACACCGTAAGAAATAACATCTTGTTGGCAGAAATGCAGATGAAGCCACTGACAGCAATTACTGAGGAAAGACGCTGGCGATGATTGGGACATGTGCTCAGAATGACTGACAACTCACTACCAAAAATAGCACTAAGATGGACACCACAGGGGAACAGAAGTAAGGGTAGACCAAAAGAGACATGGAGAAGAACAACAGAAAGGATGTTGAGCAATAGAGGGCTCACTTGGGCAAGAGCAGAAAAAATGCAAAGGACAGGCATTTGTGGAAAATCCTTGCGGAAGACCCATGTGCCTTGGGCACTTAAGGTTCAGAGAGAGAGAGAGAGAGAGAGAGAGAGAGAGAGAGAGAGAGAGAGAGAGAGAGAGAATGAATGAATGAATAATCTTTATTTTTCAAGGGTAAAGAATTGGGCACGCAGGCCTGTCTTACATTCTGCCCCTCATCACTCCATCTTTCATTCTTAGAGAGAGAGAGAGAGAGAGAGAGAGAGAAATACATGGATGGACTCCATGTGAAATATTACCATATCTTGATGAGTTGAAGACGACACTCCCATCTCCCAGACCAGCATTTGACCCGTCAGTGTTCATGTTGCCAGGAACTTGACCTGACGACAAGGTCAAGTCGCGGTCAGACGGTGTGGCTGCGGTGGACGTGGCTCCAGATCTGGCTGTGGTCGTGACTTGGATCTGTGTCGGGGCCTGAGATGCGGTCATTGTCTGGGTACGGCTGGGCCTTGTGGAGAGGAAACTGATAGTGCTGGACGATTCAACGATTAAGTCTGACGTAGATTCGGGGCTGGTGGGTACAGTCTTTGTTGGTACAACTGGAAGCTTATCTGAAAAGATGTTGCAGGTACTGTTAGCACGTGTTAGACGTTGTTTGGTTTGGCTGAGATCTCCCAAGGAAGCAGACGGTGGTGGCTGTTTTTTTTTTTTTTTAGACTCAACCTACTCCACACAGAACCTGCTAAAAATGGTGAAGCCCATGGCGAGAAGAGGATAAAAATGGAAATGCCGGAAGATTCATCTGGAAATACTTGGAAGTGCTAGGTAGACGAAGCGGGGATAGATCGAGAGGCTCAAGATTTGGTTCAACATAGTTCTTGTCTTTGGCTTACGGCCCACTATGCCTTACAAGGATTCTGATGGGAATGATGATGACACCTGTTCATGGGTTCAAAGTTTAATAATGGAGTTTTTACACCAGACAATCCTTGACAGACACTCAATGAGAATAAAGCTAACAACTATCTTCATCTCAAAAGAAAACACATACACACATTCTTGACAAAGGATTAGGAAACTCATTAACATACAAACTCATAAATCCTCCGTTCACCGAAGGTAAAATAAAATTATGTAGTAATGTTAATGAAAGCTCCGCCCTCAATGCAGCTACGCACCGCCTACTAACCTTCGAGTCCAAGGTTGATTGAAGGGAGAACATCAAATTTGTCCCATAGAACGGCTCTGCTAAAGTTTCCTCCAGTAAAGTTCACTAACTCCGGGTGCTTTACGTAGGCACCAATCCCCACAGTCCACACCTCGACACCAGCTTCCAGCAGCTTCTTGGCGCCCTGACAAGGTGGGATACAGCAGAGGGCAGATGAATATATTTTACTATGTCAGTGGACCTATCTCAAGGCTTGAAATTATCGATATTTATGCATATTTCACTGCATCAGCAGACCTATTTCAAGGCTTCAAATTATCGATATTTATACATATTTCACTACATCAGCAGACCTATTTCAAGGCTTGAAATTATCGATATTTATACATATTTCACTGCATCAGCAGACCTATTTCAAGGCTTCAAATTATCGATGTTTATACATATTTCACTACATCAGCAGACCTATCTCAAGGCTTGAAATTATCGATATTTATGCATATTTCACTGCATCAGCAGACCTATTTCAAGGCTTCAAATTATCGATATTTATACATATTTCACTACATCAGCAGACCTATTTCAAGGCTTGAAATTATCGATATTTATACATATTTCACTGCATCAGCAGACCTATTTCAAGGCTTCAAATTATCGATGTTTATACATATTTCACTACATCAGCAGACCTAAAGGCTTGAAATTATCGACATTTATACATACTTCACAACATCAGCAGACCTATTTCAAGGCTTCAAATTATCGATGTTTATACATATTTCACTACATCAGCAGACCTAAAGGCTTGAAATTATCGACATTTATACATACTTCACAACATCAGCAGACTATCTCGAGGCTTGAAATTATCAATATTTATGCATATTTCACTACTCCAGGAGACCTATTTCAAGGCTTGAAATGATCAAATTTATACATATTTCACTACATCAGCAGACGTATTTCAAGGCTTGAAATTATCGATATTTATGCATATTTCTCTACACCAGGAGACCTATTTCAAGGCTTGATATTGATGACACTATTACAGAAACTGTCAAACCAGTTTCGACCAGAACTGATCATAATTTTTTTAAAAATCTCTTAACCTAACCCATCAATTTATGGTGATCCTTTTAATGGGCTGATGCACTCCTTGAGTCTGGGTAACGAAACAGGACTAGCAATAGTCCTTAGTGTGGCGAGAGCCTGCTGTCCTAGGTCTAGTCTTAGTCATGCAACACCAGTATCATCAACTTCTCCACTTGAGCATGCACTGACTTCAAAAAGCACCATGTGGCCTTCTGTGAGTACAGATGTTGAATGTTGGCGCTCAGATATGTGGCCGTGTAAGATGACTTGCGTCTGACTCTGCAAGGATGAGTCCTCGTGCTCTAGAGATAGTTCTTCTGAAATGATTATTCTTAGTTCTTCTGAAATTATTATTCACATTAGTTCTTCTGAAATTATTATTCATTATTTCAGGGGATTTCCCAGGTTCTTTGCGTTACATACAGAACTTGACACTGACATCATACAATCCAGTGTAAGCTGGGCCTTCCGTCTTTAACATAGGGACTTTACTGAATGGAAACGTCCAGCGATAACTGTTGAATCAAGGAAGATGAACCAGCAAGATCTGACAAATAAGATATACAACACTGTCCTAGGCTTATCCTGTCTATGAACTGCAGTAGGCACAATTATTCCATAGTTCATTATATATTGTCAAAGGAGAGACATGCCAGTTGTGCGGTTCTACTGGAGTTTCCAGTTTCAGCAAAGGGAAGGTCTCCTTGACCGTTGCACACTTCAAATTAATCATGGGCGTTAATGACAAGTCTCGTCTGTTACAACCAGTGCGGCTGCACATTGCCCCCCCCCCCCGGTCCCCTTAAGACTGTAACTTTTTGAAGAGCTCCTTGTCTCTGTCAGTCTCCCTAAGCTTCAGTCGCGTCCTCACATCCTGAAGTTTGTCTGTCGCCTCTTCACATCTTGAAGTCTGTCTTTCATCTCCTCCCATCTTGAAGTCTGTCTATCGTTCCCTCCCATCTTGAAGTCTGTCTATCGTCCCCTCCCATCTTGAAGTCTGTCTGTCGTTCCCTCTCATCTTGAAGTCTGTCTGTCGTCCCCTCCCATCTTGAATTCTGCCTGTCGTCCCCTCCCATCTTGAAGTATGTTTGTCACCTTTCTTCTCTCGGAGATCCCTTCTTCGCGCCTGCTCTTACCGTTTTGCTCTATCGTTTGTTTTATCTGTACCAAAACTGACCTCTGGGAAGGGTTTCCAAGGGGGAGTTACCAATGATATTGAGAGCGTCAGCGTTATCCCAAGAGTTGTACCTCTCTTCCTGTAGCTATACTGTCATAACCAGAACATCAACTGTAAAGAACGGTTGTGTAGTTCAAGAAAGGAGATGAGCTCTTTACAGCGCTCTATTGTTACGGCTCCATACATTAGTCCGCAGTTAAATTTGTCTTGCCGCCTTCCTCGTTGAAGGGGACAAATAAATTTCCTGATGGAGCTCGGCAGTTTGCTTGAAATAAGGGGGTATATAAGATCTCTGTTATCTCCTCCATCTCTTGGGTGCTCTCTCTCTCTCTCTCTCTCTCTCCCTCCCCTCACTCTCTGTTTCCTACAATTTTTGGCATGAATTTTAGAATATTGTATTAATTAAGAGATTGTGTGATTTTCATTTTCCTTCGCGGTCTCAGTTTTACGTGTCGTCATAGCATAAATATCCCTGTGAACTTGACATCTGTCACATACAGAACTCTCAAGTGTGACAGAACATACAGAACTCTCTATGTGAACTTGACAACTGTTACTTACACACGTCTCAAGTATAAATATCTCTGTTAACTTGACATCTGTCACTCACATAAGTCATACCCATAAATGTCTCTGTGAGCTTGACATCTGTCACTTACAAAAATGTCGCACAAAGTGATGATTCCAGATCTTACCTTTCTGCTCTCGTCCTGGTATAGAGACACGCTCTCTGTGATAAGGAGAAGGACCTTGCGTGCATCAGGTCTCAAAATTTTCCGTGCCTAGAAACAAAACGACACATACATACATACATACATACACACATACACACACACATACATACATACATACATACATACATACATACATACATACATACATGCATACTGATTCATACATACATCAACATATACATAAATAGCTACATAAATACATCATACGCATGTGGCTCATCATCATCATCATCATCATGTGCTATGCCGACAGAAGGTGGCAGTCATGTTTATCCAGATATCCATCCTTTCTGTTAGCTCAGTTGCTGAGTTTTTACTGTGCCGTCGTGTTAGACTATCCACGATTTTTTTCTCTTGGTTTTCTCGTGCTTCTCTTCCCATTTATCTTTCCTGTTGTTATAATGCATAATGTTATGTATACACAGATGCAATGAGGATAACCCTCTTTGAACTGAAGCATCTAGCACAAGATATTTAAATGGAGGTATTTGTTGATGTCTTATGCTCCGAAATAAACTGAAAAGGGAGGAAGAAAGATGCAAAAACCCAACACGAAACTTATTTTAAAACTTCTGTAGTTAGCAGGGAACATGTCGTTTATCACTCAGTATCTTTATAGCTGCACCTGTGTTTATGGCAAGAAATCTTCCAACCTCAAAATGGAGTTGCTGGCAGTTGCTCCTATCGACCCCAACACAGCCGACTTCGTCTTGGTGCATATTCTTAGACCGGCTTCGCCTTCCAATTTTGGTCCCTGTTCACTACAGTCTATTTTCAGGGTCGCCACCGGGAGATAGAGTAAGGTCCTGACAGGGAGATAGAGTAAGGTCCTGACCGGGAGATAGAATAAGGTCCTGACCGTTTGTGGTTAGAATAAGGTCCTGACCGTTTGTGGTTGGCCAACCCTGACTGTGCACAGTCAGCTATGGATCGTTGACTCCGAATATTTTATCCCCCCCCCCCCCCAACAGTGTTTCCCAAATAATGTGCTCTGTCTGTGTGTGTGTGTTTTTTTTTTTTTGGGTTCCTGAATTAATGTTCATGCTCTATCCAACAACAAAAAAAAATATGAGAAATGTTGGTAGAAAGAAACTGCAAGGAAGTTACTCTGTAATTTAAAAATATGGGTTGGATTATAAAAGTGTTATTTTTAATTTTGTTTAGACCTTGGCTGATGACATCGCTCTGATTCACACAAGATCTACCAGACAGCACTGCCAGTGTTGTCTTAGAGTGAAAGAGTTAAATTATTGTCCTTGCAAAAGAACTTACAGCTAGAACTGTGAAAGCCTCATCAAAAGCGACATGTGTGAGCGCCGACAGCCCTTCGTAGAACAAGTTCGGGATCTCAGCTCTGAGACGTTCGATATCTCCAGTGAAGTCGGTTCTCCTAGGCACCACCGAATACGAAATGGCAGCGATATTCACCTGAAACAGTAATCGGATATGAGCAAATAATAAGCAAACAAAATCAGTCATAAAGATACCACACAATTACGAAGAATACACACAGAAAGCAGAAGTAATATGTTGTATACTTATGAAAACAGCTGTTTTGGTATGTTACACTCTCTCAGTCTTTTACTTGTGTTTTAGCTTCTTTTCTCAGTAGTGCTGTTTTCGAGTCGATCTCTTCTAAATAGATATACAGTGATTGTTAACTGCCGGAGTTACAGTGTTTAAATTTAGTTCCATTTTTTTCTTATTCGTGTATATTGGAGATTTCTCACTGGTCATTTTAGCTGTCCAAGGTGTTCTTAAAATTCTTTTATTTTAGCTGTCCAAGGTGTTCTTAAAATTCTTTTATTTTAGCTGTCCAAGGTGTTCTTAAAATTCTTTTATTTTAGCTGTCCAAGGTGTTCTTAAAATTCTTTTATTTTAGCTGTCCAAGGTGTTCTTAAAATTCTTTTATTTTAGCTGTCCAAGGTGTTCTTAAAATTCTTTTATTTTAGCTGTCCAAGGTGTTCTTAAAATTCTTTTATTTTAGCTGTCCAAGGTGTTCTTAAAATTCTTTTATTTTAGCTGTCCAAGGTGTTCTTAAAATTCTTTTATTTTAGCTGTCCAAGGTGTTCTTAAAATTCTTTTTCGAGACAAAATCTATTTTACTTTCAGAGGTGTCTCTCTCTCTCTTTTTTTCTTATTTGAGTTGGGAACAAACAGTATTTTTTGAGGTAACAAGAACTACTTAACAGGTCTTGATATAAAGATAAGAGTTGGACAATAATGCGTTTTGTCTTTTTGTTTCTTTAAACTCTATACAGAGAGGACATTCAAAGATGTTACAGAAATGCCTGGATTATCCTTTGGTGGATGCAAAAATCCCTCTTGTCTAGGTGAGCCCTCTTTTGCTCAACATCCTCTCTGTTGTTCTTCTCCATGTCTCCTTTGGTCTACCCTTACTTCTGTTCCCCTGTGGTGTACATCTTAGTGTTATTTTTTGGTAGTGAGTTCTCAGTCATCCGGAGCACATGTCCCAACCATCGCCAGCGTCTTTCCTCAATAATCGCTGTCAGTGGCTTCATCTGCGTTTCTCCCAACAAGATGTTATTTCTTACGGTATTTGGTCAAAACATTCTTCTAATTATTGGTAAACATTTAGTCTGGAAAGAATTCAGCTTTTTTTTTTTAGATTTAGTGATTTTTTCAGCAGTCATTTCCATAGAGTAGTACACTTAGAACAATACTCTTAAATATCCTGATTTTTATCTTAATGCTTAGTTTGTTTGTTTGTTTGTTTGTTTGTTTGTTTTTTAGATTTCCACGTACTCTGCAGCGTCATGTGGCAAGTATTTACCTCATCTGGTCCGACCGGCAAAGTTTCAACAAATTTGAGAACAGACTTGAGAAGAGTTCTAAAGTTAGTCTCCTTGATGAAGAAGCTGGAATCAATCATAAACAACAAATCCATGGCATTTTTGTGGTCGGCTGTGGAGAGAGAGAGAGAACGAACGAGAAATGAGGCTTTTTTTTACGAAATGATGAATAACTGAGCACGCAGGCCCGTCTGATATTCTGCCCTATGTCTCTCATCATTCATTCTCCCCAATTATTTAAGTTAATTCATTTGTATAAGAACATGAGGAGCATAAATTAAACATATAATAACAAAACAAATATCATCTTATTTATACATACAATCCGCTGCTGGCGAGATTCTTCAGCTGCCGTGCGTGGAGCGGTGTTCCTCCCGGCCAATGAAGAAAGGTGCAAATGGGGTTGCCGCGCAGCACCACTGCGGAAAAGGTGGTAGAAAGGATAAAGCGAATCAAACAGTCAAATCACGGTACCTCTGGTCTGGAGGTCGGCCACGTCCTGAGTGCAGTCATATCGGGTGAAATGCATGAACCGGCTTGTCCCAGAGGTTAAGACACTGCTGGCGAGACTCTTTGAATGCCGCGCGTGGAGTGAAGCTCCTCCCGGTTAAGGAGGGAAATGCGGAAAAGAAATAAAGGTTGCTGTGCGTTGCCGATGTGAAAAGGTGAAGGAAAAGATAAAGTGAAATTTAATCGGTATGGCCAGTAGTATCGCTGCGAGAGCTACACATACCACGGCACCTCTGCTCTAGAGGCCGGCAACGTCCGAAATACACCTACACTGGTGAAATATGCCTAAACCGGCACACACCAGGGGTGGAACTTGATGGCTAGACATGTCATGCCACCTCCACTCTAGATGTCGGTCACGCCTGATATACACCCATACTGGTGAATTATGCCTAAACCGGCTCACACCAGGGGTGAATCTTGAAGGCTATGCATGTCACAGAACCGCTGCTCTAGAGGTCGGTCACGTCCCAGACACGCCCATACTGGGATAATGCCTAAACCGGCTCAACCCAGGGGTGGAAGTCACTAATGGCGAGGATTCATCCTCCTGGACAAAAGCTCCATCCTGGTCACAACTAGGAAGGGTAGCGGCCACGACCGCAAAATGCTGAAGTCGGAGACACTGGACCAGGGAAGTCTAGATAGGCAACCACCTCTCACCCGGCGGGGATGTTTGCGTATCCTAATCACGCTGAGGTTTTCCAGTGAGAAAGTCCAACTCTGGCCTGAGTGGGCTACCATCTCTCACCCAGCGGGGATACACTGATATCCTAAACACGTCGAGGTCTTCCGGTGAGAAAGTCCAACTCTAGACTAAACTGGTGCAACGAAAACCACGGTGTCACGCAATCCGCTTCAGAGACCCACCAGGAATACAGGCTAAAGCCCTGTGATACTCTGAACCTCCGGTGGCCCTCTCGGGGGATCTCGTGTGGTTATTTCGGCGACCACACAGGAGACCACGGGACTTAACGAGGACCACAGGCGTAAACTCAGTAGGATCACAGTGCGGTCTTGGTGGTAGAAGCGAACGAAGAAGAAGAAGATACATACAAAACATAGAATAACTGACACACTGGAAGAGTTTAATACCACATCCTTACGCACACTTACAGCGACATCGCGTCAGTATTTTAAAAAAAAACGGATGGATGAATGAATGGATGGATAGGTGGGTGGATGGATGGATGGATGAATGGATGGATGGATGGATGGATGGGTGGGTGGATGGGTGGATGGATGGATGGGTGGATGAGTGGATGGATGGATGGATGGATGTTGGGTGGGTAGACGGATGGATGAGTGGGTGGATAGGTGGATGGATGGATGGATGGATGAATGGATGGATGTGAAAGAAATGGGTATACAAGCCAATTTAACATTACACCCTTCATAACTCAACATTAAACTGCCACACACATTCACTATCAGCCTGGTACTATTTGTCTTGTACTATCAGTCTGGTACTATGTGCCTTGTACTATCAGTCTGGTACTATTTGTCTGGTACTATCAGTCTGGTACTATGTGCCTTGTACTATCAGTCTGGTACTATGTGCCTGGTACTATCAGTCTGGTACTATGTGCCTGGTACTATCAGTCTGGTACTATGTGCCTTGTACTATCAGTCTGGTACTATTTGTCTTGTACTATCAGTCTGGTACTATGTGCCTGGTACTATCAGTCTGGTACTATGTGCCTGGTACTATCAGTCTGGTACTATTTGTCTGGTACTATCAGCTTGGTACTATGTGCCTGGTACTATCAGTCTGGTACTATGTGCCTGGTACTATCAGTCTGGTACTATTTGTCTGGTACTATCAGCCTGGTACTATGTGCCTTGTACTATCAGTCTGGTACTATGTTTCTGGTACTATCAGTCTGGTACTATTTGCCTGGTACTATGTGCCTGGTACTATCAGTCAGGTACTATCACCCTGGTACTATCAGCATGGTACTATATGCCTGGTACTATCAGTCTGGTACTATGTGCCTGGTAATATCAGTCTGGTACTATGTACCTGGTACTATCAGCATGGTACTATGTGCCTGGTGCTATCAACCTGATATTTTGTGCCTGGTGCTATGTACGTCCTCTGGTACTATGTGCCGGGTACTATCAGTCTGGTATTATGTGCCTGGTGCTATCAGCCTAGTACTATCAGCCTGGTACTATCAGTCTGGTACTATGTGCCTGGTGCTATCAGCCTAGTACTATCAGTCTGGTACTATGTGCCTAGTGCTATCAGCCTAGTACTATCAGCCTGGTACTATCAGTCTGGTACTATGTGCCTGGTACTATCATCCTGGTACTATGTGCCTTGTACTATCAGTCTGGTACTATGTGCCTGGTACTATCATCCTGGTACTATGTGCCTGGTACTATCAGTCTGGTACTATGTGCCTGGTACTATCAGTCTGGTACTATGTACCTGGTACTATCAGCATGATACTAAGTGCCTGGTACTATCAGTCTGGTACTATGTACCTGGTACTATCAGCATGGTACTACGTGCCTGGTACTATCAGTCTGGTACTATGTGGCTGGTACTATGTGCCTGACACAAATGCCTGGTACTGTCACTCTGGCACTATGTGCCTGGTACTATGTGCCTTGTACTATCAGCCTGGTACTATGTGACTGGAACTATCAGCCTAGTACTATCAGCCTGATACTATGTGCCTGGTGTTATCAGACTGGTATTATGTGCCTGGTACTATCAGCCTGGTACTATGTGCACTTAACTAGAACACATAAAATTTCAAAGATAAAACTCCATAAATTCTTCTCTTAATCACATGCTCTACAACAGTTCTCGTCTACATACAATCAACAACATAAACAGAGCATATACGTGTAATAATATTCTCTCACTAAGTGAGTCAGAAAGACATCTAGCTTCCGTTGGTGGCATTTATATTACCAAAAGAATGACAACAGCTACCAGCGAGATATCTAGCTCCCGTTGGTTATATTTCGAAAAGAATGACAACAACTGTCAGGGAGATATCTAGCTCCCGTTGGTAGCATTTATATTACCAAAAGAATGACAACAGCTATCAGGGAGATATCTAGCTCCCGTTGGTAGCATTTATATTACCAAAAGAATGGCAACAGCTATCATGACAGCAATAACAACCGTTACGGTAAGAGCTATAAACAGGGCTACCAGCTTGACAGTCCTGTCCTGGCCGGTCACTTATTTTAACTCGGTTTTTATTCATATCGGTAACCATACACATAAGGGAGTCCCATAAGATACGATTCTTTATGAACTAAATTTACTGGGTAAAATTTTGTGAATGTCACACCTGACTACACCTGTGCTCTCCCTCCTCCTCCTCCTCCTCCTCCTCCAACCACCCACTCTTTAGGTGGTATGTCCAGATTTTGCCAAATAAAAAGTCAAGTATTAAGGAAACGTCTCATAAAAGAAGTAATGACATTTCCAATGAAAGTAACAAAGAAACCTAACGTAGAAGTAATAGCGACATTTCCTAAGAAAGTAATAAAGAAATCTGAGATAAATGTAATAACGGTTCTAAGGACTTTTATAGCTGGAGATGGGGTGGGGGATACGCTCTCCATTCCAATTAAATGTCTCCAAGGCGTGCGTCTCAAATAGCCTCTGACAGTCAAGTCCAGCTCCCGGCCTTCTCGTGGAGGAACTGTTCAGACTGACAGGAGAAGGGGCGAATGCGAATATCTGGCGCCTGAAAACCAGACGTTTCGGGAAAATGAGAGTCTTGGTTGGTAGCTCATCTAGGAGAAGGAAAACTATGATTTAAAACCCGCTGCTGGCGAGATTCTTCAGCTGCCGTGTGTGGGGTGAAAAATGCGATTAGGTTTGCCGCGCAGCGCCGTCGAGGAAAAGGTGAAGGAAAGGATTAAGTGAAGTGACCAATAGTATCGAGGTCAGAACTACTCAAATCACGGCACCTCTGCTCTAAAGGCCGGCCACGTCCTGTATACACCCATACTGGGGCAGATTGCCTACATCGGCTAAACCCAAGGGTTAAACTAAGACATTACTGGTGAGATTCTTCAGATGCCGCGCGTGGAGTGAAACTCCTCCCGGCCAACAAAGAAAATGCGAAAATGCGATTAGGGTTGCCGGGCGGCGCCGTTGTGAAAAGGTGATTGATAGGATAAAGTGAAGTTTAATCGGTATGTCCAGTAGTCCCGCGGCGAGAGCTAATCATACTAGGCACCTCTGCTCTAGAGGTCGGACACGTCCTATATAGACCCATACTGGTGAAATATGCATAAACCGGCTTAACCCAGGGGTGAAACTTGATGACTACTCATGTCACGGTACCTCAGCTCTAGAGGTCGGTCACGTCCTAAACACGTCGATACTAGGATAATACGCCTAAACCGGCTCAACACATGACTGGAAGTCACTAGTGACGAGGATTCGTCTTCCTGGACAAAAGCTCCGTCCTAGTCACAACTAGGAAGGGTAGCGGCCACCACCACAAAATTTTGAAGTCCGAGACACTGGACCAGGGCAGTCTAGATAGGCAACCACCTCTCACTCGGCGGGGATGTTTGCGTATCCTAATCACGCTGAGGTTTTCCGGTGAGAAGGGCCAACACTGTACTAAATGGGCAAACACTTTACCCGTCGGGGATACGGGGGTATCCCAAAACACGCCGAGGTTTTCCGGTGAGAAAGTCCAACTCTAGATTAAACTGGTGCAACGAAAACCACAGTGTCACGCAATCCCGCTTCTGCGACCCACCAAGAATACAGGCCCAAGCCCTGAGATACTTTGAATCTCGTGCAGTCTTCTGGGGGATCTCGTGTGGTCCTCTCGGGGAACACAGGAGGACCATAGGACCTATCGAGGACCACAGGAGTAAATTCAGTAGGATCACGGGGCGGTCTTTGTGGTAGAAGCGAACGAAGAAGAAGATGAAGAAATGTAATAATGACATTTATGATAAAAGTAATTTTTAAAAACATCTGATCAAAGTAATAACGACATTTCCATTTTAAAAATATGGAAATATCTGATTGCAGCACTAACATTTCTGATTGCAGCAATAACGACATTTCTGATCTCACTGATGACGACATATCTGAATACAGTAATAACGACATTTCTGACTGCAGTAATAACGACATTTTTTACTGTAATAATAACGACATTTCTGACTGCCGTAATAACGACATACGGAAACAAACAATACTAATTGTAATTACAAATTAGACGGGAAAAAAGTTGGTAAAATTGTGAAGTTACCATTAGACACAGCCTGCGTGTCAACGTGTACCCACCACGAGGACAAGATGGCGATGACGAAGAGGGTGGTGCACCGACGTGATATCATAGCAGTACATCAGGGAAACCTGGAAATACTTCGTCAAAAAAGGAAAAAAAAACGTTAGTAGCACTAGATATCCTTGTTAATTACTAGAAATATTTTCATAAATAGATATCAGAGAGGATATAAAAGAAATTGGTGTCTTCACCTGGAGAAAGAAGATTAGGAACAGAGAGGAATGGAGGCGGCCTTTATCTGCAGCAATGAGCCTTAATGGCTCGGAAAGCTGAAGGAGAAGAAGAAGAAGATATCAACGTTAATTTGAACAGAGTTTGTGCGCGAGTGTCTTCATTTGTCACAAATCCATAACCTGGAAGTATTACTAATTAAAAACGTAGTACATATTTCTACATTTTAATGTTTCATTAATCTTAAATTGTAGCATATATCACACACACATACGTGCTCCTGCTCACATATACCAAACTCATAAACACACACACACACAGAGTAAGTGAGTACGTGAAAGGCGTCGAGTGATCAGCTCTGTAAACATTTGGAGTGAGTTTAGAAGTAATTCCATGGCACTTCAGTGACATAGTGAAGTACTAGGGGAATACTAGGGCACTTCAGCGACATAATGAAATACTAGGGGAATAATAGGGCACTTCAGCGACATAATGAAATACTAGGGGAAGACTAGGGCACTTCAGCGACATAATGAAATACTAGGGGAATACTAGGGCATTTCAGCGACATAATGAAATACTAAGGAAATACTAGGGCACTTCAGCGACATAAGGAATACTAGAGCACTTCAGCGACATAATGAAATACTAAGGAAATACTAGGGCACTTCAGCGACATAATGAAATACTAGGGGAAGACTAGGGCACTTCAGCGACATAATGAAATACTAGGGGAATACTAGGGCACTTCAGCGACATAAGGAATACTAGAGCACTTCAGCGACATAATCAAATACTAGGGACTTTGTTTTCGCTGGTGCATTCCCACAAAAGCAGCAAAAAAGAAAAAAAAAACAAAGCGTCAGCTCTGGTTCTTGCTGAATCTGTTCCCTCAAAAAAAAAGTCTCAGGTACCTATTTTCATGTAACATTTTAAGTGTCTAGCTAACACCTGGTCTCTTTTCTGCCAGGTTGCAGGCTCGTTTAAAATAAGGAGAGATTTCTAGTGAATATGTAAATATTTAACTTCCTTAAAAATTTGACACGAATTAGACCAGGTAGTTTTTCTTTCAATCTACTTCCTGATCTATGTGATATTCATATCTTTCGTTTTTTCCTTTATATTTTAAATATTTTATTTTATTACATATAAAAAGGTTTACTGAGATCTACATTTGCTGTCAGTATATTTTGCCACAGGTGTAGCTAGACTAGATAAAAGGTAGCATCCTTGTTCCCATGCCATTAAAGGATATTGGGGATACCGTGCTAGGTCCGTATTTCCAAGACCTTCGGCACATGAAAGTCTGATGTGGTCAGTGCCACGCTTGGCCGCATTTACCTTCCCAGATTTCTCTGGCACCCATTTTTAGAGGCTGGGTGGACCACGGGGCCTTTTTGGTGTGGTGGGACCAGAAAAAAATACCCAGTGGTGGAACTCGAACCCAGTACCATCGGATTAGTAAACCGACCGCCTAATCACTCAGGCCACCTAGACTAATATGATGGTGGCAACAAATTTAAAAATAGCTCCCTGTGAAAAATGTCGAGAATAAAATATTCTTTTTTGACGGTAATAAAAAATGGAGCTTTTGATGATAACGACAATATTAGAATATTCGTAATCTAAAGAGAATTACAATATCAAAATTTAGAAAACGTACCGTAATATTTCTCCGGGACAGCTCACTTATAGCATCAAATTTGCATTCTACTCAGAGTAAATCAGACCATGAGTTTTATTGGATTTTCTTTGGTTCTTCCAGTTTTCTGAAGAATCCCACAGCCACTACTTTTCTTTATCAGGGTCACGAGAATTGTCAAGTGTGAAAGAGAACTGTGAGTTCCCGCGGTAGCGTAGAAGTTCGGCTCAGCGTCAAAGTTTAATGTTTTCATACACCCTTTCTACTACGGCGATAAAAGGCGTATCCGTCTACCAGGTTCTGTGTTAGAGCCCAGCCCAAATTTTAAACGTGACAAAGTGAAAGAGAGACGACTGAATGTTTGATTAAGAACAAACGAGAAAGGACACAACACTTGGAATGCCCCAGCATGCCTGTAATGGTATATGCGGCAAGACTAGCACAATAATGAACGCAAAACAAAGCAGGAATCGATGGGCAATGCTGTTCTCGAGGAAATAAAAATTAGGTCAATAGATAACCAAGCACAGTAAAACATCATAGACATAACATTACAGATATAAAATCCCAGAAATAACATTATGGACATAATATTATAGACATAAGATCACAGACATAACATTACAGACATAGCATCATGGATATAAAATAGCAGACTTAACATTACACATTTAACATCACAGATATAACATCACAGACATCACATTAGAGACAAAGATGTAAACAGGATGTGAATGCAAGAAAAAGCAAAATAGTTATACAACTAAAAATCACTGGAAGCAGTAGAAATGTGGTTTATTAGAAGAATTGTTCGAATCCCCTGGACAGGAAAAATAACTAATGAAGAATGTATGAGAAGAGCTGGAGAGACAAAAAACCTTGTCAAAAAGATAAGAGAGAGACAATGTACTTTCATAGGACATGCAATGAGAAGAGGGGACATAGAAAATATTATAGCAACAGGAAAATAGAAGGAAGAAGATCAAGAGGAAGACCAAGAGAAATGATACTGGACAGTCTGACGAGATGGTGTGAGAAGAGATCACCAACTGAGCTGATGGCCTGCATGAAGGATCGCGTACTCTGGAGAAGCATAATAGCCAACGCCAGTCGGCACGGCACCTGATGATGATGATGATGAGTTATAAAACACTTGATTTAAAAAAAAAGGAAATAAAAAAAAGACATAAAACATAAAAAACACATCAGGAAATCTGGAAGATAATTAAAACAAATAAGACACCGAAGTATTAACACAACAAAGATGTCGAATATTTCACTGAATCCTTTGCACGTGTGAGCGCCGAGCTGAAGAAAAGTCTTACAATATATGTCCGCATACAGTAACTTCCAAGCAGTAAGACTGACTAAAGAAAGACAGATCGACTAATAAAAGTAGAAGAATGCTACAGATGTATAAAAACTCGTCATGCGATGGAACAAAAAGCATGCGGAAGGCTTCGTATGAAGTTAAATTGAAGCATCACCGAAGCCAATACGGACAAGGAGTATTATAAACTTTCAAGAAACGGGCAAGCTACAATCTTCCAAATGAGAACACTTTAATGGGGCCAGTGACATCATCTGTGCTATAAACTGAAAATTAGCCCAGCAGATCTGTGTGTCTACAATGAAGAAACAGACAGCACAACAGGTCTTCAGAGATGCCAGCTACACAACCCACACAGAAAAAGTGACCAGACCTCCAACTCCTTTCAAGAGAAGCCATCACGTCTGATGCTGGCAATCAGAGATAAACTGCCGAATCTGTGAGAGAGATGAATGAGAACTAACAAGAATCAGAGAACGAATCTCTGAGGTTAAGTTAAAAAAAAGAAGAAGAAAAAAGCATAGCTAATAGAACGTACCTCAGACGTAAGAAAAAGATGGAAGGAAGATATAGATGAATTCTCTGAAGATGAAGTGAAAAATGATCCCGACATAGATTTACAAAGAAAAAGAAAAGGAATTTCAAATATCCTAACATCAGAATTGATAATAGTTATGAGAACAGTCACAAAACGAAAGGCTACAGACAGACAGACAGAGAGACAGACAGACAGACAGACGGGCAGGCAGGCAGGCAGACAGGCAGACAGACAGAAAGGCAGGCAGGCAAGCAGGCAGACAGACAGACAGAGAGACACAGACAGACAGACAGACAGACAGACAGGCAGGCAGACAGACAGACAGATGTGTTAATTAATGTATAAACGACACAGGTTATGTATCTCAGTATTTGAAAGCATCAATATTTATAGTGCTACTAATCTACTGGTACCGGGGTCAAGTCCCACCAGTGGGGATTTTTTTCTGGTACCACTAAAAAGGCCCTGTGGTCCAACCAGTCTCTAAAAATGAGTAACAGAAAAATCTTTTACCTTTACCTAACAACAATTTATAGTGCTACCAACTGAAGCAAAATATCCACAGAATATACCGATCTAGGCACTTCGTGAGTAGTGTGACAAAAATATTACGAAGATATTTCAAGAAAGAGTCCGCAATAACTTGTATACTGAAAATATAATGATGAATGTATGCTATAACAATTGGAGGTTATGAAAAACCAGAGATTAGATATGCTGATGACACAGTATTACTGTCTACAACACAAAAAGGAATGAAAAAACTAATTATGTCAGTCCGTAAGAATAGTGAAGAGACAAACCTTTATCTTAATGCAAAGAAAACTAAATTCCTTTGTAACATAATGTTATTCTGTTACAGATGTTTGTGTGTGTGAGAAACCCTGAAGTTGTGGTCAAACAGTTATAGACCACAACTCACCTGTTTATGCTAGCACGGAGAAATTATCTTTGTGTTCCGAGGGAGAACTCAGTCACGTGGATCTGATGTATGAATGGATGAGTTTTTGGTCGGAATGTTGTAGAGACAGGTCGTGTGTGAGTTTTATTTTCATTCTCTAGTTCATTATGTTAGTTGGTATGATTGTCCTCTTTTAGGACAGAAGTGTTGTTCTGGTATGTAGTATCTGTGTTTATTTGTCCTTTCTAGGGCAACAGTTGTCGTAGTTGTGTTAGATGGACTGTCCTTTTTTTAGAACAATGTTGTAGTTAGACGGATTGTCCTTTTCAGGACAAATGTT
Source organism: Achatina immaculata (assembly GCA_009760885.1). Taxonomy (NCBI): domain Eukaryota; kingdom Metazoa; phylum Mollusca; class Gastropoda; order Stylommatophora; family Achatinidae; genus Lissachatina; species Lissachatina immaculata. The sequence continues at coordinate 1,980,054 of CM019694.1, forward strand.
GTAGTTAGACGGATTGTCCTTTTCAGGACAAATGTTGTAGTTGTCGTGTAGAGTGTGTGTTTGATTTGTCCCCGTTTTGGACAAGGTTGTGATTTCAGGATGAAAGGTATTTTGTAGTTTTGAAGTTGGCATGTTATGTTAGTGTTGTATGTCTGAGTTAGTCCCATGGCGATGTTAGTCGCCCGGACATTTTTTATGATCGTTGTAATTGTTCTCATCAGTTTACACTCCACATCTATGCAACACTCCACATCTATGCAACACTCCACATCTATGCAACACTCCACATCTATGCAACACACATTGAACAAATGTGATTCATCATTAAACATTTGCTGATTGTTTGGTGAATGCTGAATCCTGTGATTACTGGATTATTGTTAAGCGTCAACTGTGGTGCTGAGTTAGTCGTTTACATGTAACTGGTCATGTCGTGTATTGATGTGTAGTTGTATGTTATTGTTATCTGGGTTGTCTTGTTACACGGCGTATACCGATGTAACGTCTGTTGTGTCACGGGGCCCAATGCTCATGTTAATACGTAATAGGTACAGTACAGAAAAATGTGTGAGCAAAACACGTGTTTAGTGTTCAGTAATACAAATACGAAAATCTGTTTCACGTTGTTACTCTGACAAAACAAATAAGGCAGCTGAAATATATATATATATATATTATATATATATATATATATATATATATATATATATATATTATTGATATATATATATTAATAAGGAAAAACTGAAAGAGGTGGAGAGTTTTGAATATCTTTAATCATTACTAACTAATAATAGAAACACAATGAGGGAAATTAAAAGGAGGAATCTATCGCTCTTCAAAAAGTAAAACAACTAAAGAATCTGTGGAGAACTACAAAAATAAGATTTTTAAGGGCATGCATCTTTCCCATCGCAACATATGCCTGTGAGACCTGGACACTTAACAAAACAGCTGAGAAACACATACATGCCTTTGAATGCAAATACTACAGAAGAGTTCTTCAAATATCATGGACACAAAAAAGAACAAATATATCCATACTACAAGAACTTAATATTGAAGAAAGCTGGCTAGTAAAGAGGATTAAACAGAGAAAACTCAAATATTTTGGACACTTTAAACGTCGTAAGAATTTAGAGAAGACCGTCTTGGAAGGATACATAATAGGAAAAAAGAAAGAGAGGAAGACCAAGGCGAAGACGGCTGCAAGACATCGTTGATAATCTGCAAATAGATGTATCAGTAGCAGGGCATCTTACAACTAAGAGGCCTACAGGAAAGCTATAAGGGAGTCAAAGCTCCGCAGTGGACATGCAAATGACTGACATGACTGACTGACTGTCCGTCCGCAATAAAATACATTCTAAAGTGAAAGGTAACATCCCCGTTTCACTGCCAGTTAAGGCATACTGGGGTACGGTGTTAGGCTCGCTTTTAAGACCTTCGGCACATGAAAGCTGATGTGGTCTGTATTACACCTGGCCGCATTTACCTTCCTAGATTTCTCTGGTACTCATTTGTAGAGGGTGAGTGGACCCCGGGGCCATTTTGGTATGTACATGAAAAAAATTCCACTGATTGGACACGAACCCAGTACCACATGATTAGTAAACCGAGCGCCCAACTACTCAGCCGACCAAAAATACATTCTAAAAGGAAGTAAATTACTTACACCTACCTGATGCAGAGATTTACCTGTTTTTTTTGTTTCTGTTTTTGTTTCCTACTAACTCCAAACACCAAATTTAATTCAAGGTGTGGCTTCTCCCATCAGTTTACTTTAACGTATGACTAGCTTCGGTGTGTCCGAGCACAGAAAACTCATACAGTCTTACATCCTTAACTTACAAACACGACTAAATCTTTTAAGAACCAGTTTGAAGGTACACTTTCTGCAGTCTGAATTGATAGGTTTGCTGAAAATGGATGCAGCTATTATAGTTATATATTTTGCGAGATCTTAATCAAATATTGCGTTGAATGCCGACAGAAAATGGGCGCTTCGGGCAAGAGTTGATGACACAGAAGGGAGGGAAGTATTGTAAGCGTAGGTCACGGCAAGATTTGCTGCCCTTGTTTGTTCAGTTTTTTATTTTTTATTTTTGTACTGAGCTGCAGTGTCTCAAAATAGTGTCAAAATATTCTGTTCTTTCCTTTCTGGGCAGTTCAAAGAAGAAAAAAAAACATTTAACAGTTTTCTCATATCATTTCCCTCCCTTCTTTTCTGTTCGACACTTTGCGTACACAGCAAGACACAGAATATTTTAACCGTTTGGTTTTAGGAGAATACATTGATGACAAAAGAGAAGTGGTGAGAAATACCAGATGCTGTCTGTTTTGACTGATATAAATTATTCTAAATACTAGAAAGTAGATTTAAATGGAGATGTAGGCTTCTACAAAAAGAAAGTGTGAGGGAAGTGGGGAGAAAGAAGAATGGCAGAAGGTTGCTTTTTCTTCTTTTGACATCGGTTTCCTGTGTTTGGATGCAGGAGTATGTCAGAGAAAACCACGCGACGAAACTCTGATTCTGCCACACCTTCATGTGAGAACAGCACATGATGATGATGATGTGAAAGAAGCTAGCTCCGCTTCGTGTTAGAGTGGATAGAAATGCTTAAAGGCAGAGTGGGTAGAAATTATCATATCATAAGCCAGAGTGGGTAGAAATTATCATAAGTCAGAGTGGGTAGAAATTATCATATCATAAGCCAGAGTGGGTAGAAATTATCATAACATAAGCCAGAGTGGGTAGAAATTATCATAACATAAGCCAGAGTGGGTAGAAATTATCATAACATAAGCCAGAGTGGGTAGAAATTATCATAACATAAGCCAGAGTGGGTAGAAATTATCATAAGCCAGAGTGGATAGAAATTATCATAAGCCAGAGTGGGTAGAAATTATCATAAGTCAGAGTGGGTAGAAATTATCATAAGCCAGAGTGGGTGGAAATTATCATAAGCCAGAGTGGATAGAAATTATCATAAGCCAGAGTGGTAGAAATTATCATAAGCCAGAGTGGTAGAAATTATCATAAGCTAGAGTGGTAGAAATTATCATAAGCCAGAGTGGTAGAAATTATCATAAGCCAGAGTGGGTAGAAATTATCATTTTAGAGAGAAGCGGATTAGGAGAGTAGAAAAATAGAGAGGTCTGAGTCAGAAGCAATTTTCTTAATAGGGTCAGAGAGTTGGATTTTCTTAATGGGGTCAGAGAGTTGGATTTTCTTAATGGGGTCAGAGAGTTGGATTTTCTTAATGGGGTCAGAGAGTTGGATTTTCTTAATGGGGTCAGAGAGTTGGATTTTCTTAATGAGATCAGAGAGTTGGATTTTCTTAGTGAGGTCAGAGAGTTGGATTTTCTTAGTGAGGTCAGAGAGTTGGCGAACCATAGCCGTGGTGGTGCTGCCCGTAAAAAAAGTTTTGTGCGCCGTTTACTTACCAGCTGCACTCAGGGACTCAGACAATAGCCGCCATAACCCGCTCCCAATCCGACATAATGTTGCACATCAACTTCACTGTGTCGGCTGCAAAGAGCATCAAGTTCGCAGTTCCAGGCATGTGGAAGAAGAAGAAGAAGAAGATCTGTAGAGGATGTAATATTTAAAGAATCGGAGTGGGATAGAAGGAAAACAAAATGTGTAGTGGAAGATTTAGGGCTCTAACTCCATACTCTGGAGGTTTAGGGCCTTTTTAACATTTCCTAGAGTGTAGACAATAACTGAGATAGTAGAGATCCACTGCTTAGAAACCCACTGCTTAGAGATCCACTGCTTAGAGACTCACTGCTTAGAGACCCACTGCTTAGAGACCCACTGCTTAGAGACACACTGCTAACTTCCAGTCCTCTGGTGTTTCGCAGTATCTTCTTCGTGCTGATTCCATACTGTGGAGGTTTAGCGCCTTTATAACATTTCCTAGAGTGAAGACAATATCTGAGATAACAGAGACCAACTGCTTAGAGACCCACTGCTAAGAGACCCACTGCTTAGAGACCCACTGCTGAGAGACCCACTGCTTAGAGACCCACTGCTAAGAGACCCACTGCTAAGAGACCCACTGCTTAGAGACCCACTGCTTAGAGACCCACTGCTGAGAGACCCACTGCTTAGAGACCCACTGCAGACTTCTAGCTTCAGGGTTTTGTGAAATATAGCCTACCAAGACCCTGTTCTACCTCTCCTCTGGTGTCACTCAGTATCTTCGTCGTCGTTCGCCCAGACACGGACACCAGTCTCTCTCACAAATGGCGAAGTTCGCCTCAGAGTTTCAGGATCGCCGTAGAGCTTCTCTCGTAGGGGTCTAGTGTCTGGCCAGGTCCTTTGTCTGAGTGGGCTTTGTGGCTGGTAGCTCTGGAGGATGCGATGTGGTGTCTGTTGTTCTTTGTCACAGACGCATAGGTCTGGTGCGCCAATTTTCAGCTTCTGGTATAGATGGTGTCTCAGCCTGCATTGTTCTGTTCTTAGTCGGAAGATTATCACTTAGATTGTGTCTCAGTCTGGATTGTCCTGTTCTTAGTCGGAAGATTATCACTTAGATTGTGTCTCAGTCTGGATTGTCCTGTTCTTAGTCGGAAGATTATCACTTAGATTGTGTCTCAGTC